>JAWPHD010005509.1:0-161866 GCA_037043455.1 Cyrtodaria siliqua | reverse complement strand
ACTTATAACAACTGCTGTAAATCAGCGCATGTGAGGTGTTTCGTTATCAGGATAATAACTGCAAAAATAATTATTTAGAATGCATACATGGTCAACTTTAGAACATCGCTCAATAACATCATGAACATTAGATGAAACTACATCAGTGCATTATTGCTCTAAACTAATTACACAAAGTTGCTTTAAGTCTTGAAAGATACAGAATTAAGTAGTATAGATTTTAATAATTTCATATAACATAAACAAATTCTTACTAAAGGCGACCTGTATTAATTCTAAAATATGCACACATTGGATATGGCAATCTTCCAATTTCATTTTTCTGTGTAATGCCCTAAACAGTGTTAAAACATTTCTGCACATGTCTTTGATCTTGATGACGTTTGATATTGATGTATATGCCAGAATTCTAAGGGAAACACAAACAAATATTTTGCTTATTTTCAATGTCAATATTCTTGGAGAGGATCTCTATAAGCATTTTGCTTTCGTTCCAATCCATTTACCTATTGTATGTAACAATTGTATAATGCGTTATCTTTGAAATAAAATATGTTTAAACCAATGTCAATATTCTATGTTTGCCGTAACGCCAATGCGATAGTGATTACTTTCCACTTTTGTTTTTTTGTGAGATTCGTTCAAATACACGTATACGTGTTCCAGCACATTAATCGTCTCATTCATGTAATTAGTATATTTTGTTCACTTTGTTTAATTAGTTAATATATTTAGTGTAATTCCAAAAAACACGAATTATTAAAAGATTTGATCTGAATCATGTAAAAAAAATTGTATTTGGATCCACGGCGACGCGTTCATGCTTTTGCTGTCAAAACATTCTTGGAAATATATAGTTCTACTAGTAAGGTTCATGGATCATGTTGCGCTGTAGTAATTGTGTCCATGCACATCTTCTGCTTATGATGGTATACATTGTATCATTCGCTCGTCCTTTGTTATTTGGATGTGTGGCTGTATGGCACCTGAAATGAATATATCACTGTGTTAAAATGTATTCAGATAATATTTTTAACGCCACTTTAAGATTGAGTGTATATAAGTTTACATATGTGAGTTAACATATGAAATACACTCGAAGACACGTTATCATTATACTATTCCCAGTTATAAAGTTTATGAATATGCACCTGCCCCAGTTATGACAAGCAAGCTATTAGTTTTGGGACTCATAATGTTAGTCAAATCATCACCTATAGAAGTGACAAAGCTACGCTATTTGATTTATAACGACATATCGACTTGTAAATTAAATGTTGTTTTTATATTAAATTTTCCGAAAAATATGCAAGATTTCGAGTCAACAAATCTAAAATGTTCAGTCAAACATGCCATCCTGGATAGACGTTAAATCGTCCAAACTACAATATTTAAACTATTTGAACTTATTCTATAATGTAATTTTGTTCTAATTAAATGATTTATTTTGAAATATAATGTAAACTGATTTTTACAGTAATAAAACTAACCTAGATATAATACAAACGATTAATCCAAATCATAAAGTATATCCCTTAGTATACGATAATTTGCAAAATACCTTTACATAATTGTCAACAAACAAAGAAAAGACAACTTCAGAAGGAAAATGGACAAATTAATTATTATGAACCAATATTAATTATAAACCAATATTTCATTTAAAATATATTTAGTACAATTTATTAATATAATCCATACAACAGACATACGTTTTACAATTAAAGTTAGTTACTTTTAGTTACTATATATAGTTTCTGTCATCCATAAAGTACATATTTTATAAGCTACCAGAATATTCAGAATAGCACAATAAATCAATGAATATACAATTAAAACTGAAGAGTGAATAAATCTGAAAAAAGAAGGGATTTCGTAGTTAATTAAAATAAACTTATATTTTACAGCATACTTTGTTGTTTCTTTTTATTTCTACCTACAGGTGACAATTACTATTCTAAACTATTATAAAATAAAATAAAAACTTACTGGGCATGTGTTTACATATTGTGAAAGCTAACCTACGATTATGTATGCATGTAAACAACATTTGTAGCATGGTCACTGAATTTCCTTTTGTATTTTCAAAGTGTAGATCGTTTAATTGAAAATAACACCTGTCAGAATAAATGGTGTACCCTAACTACCAGTTATTGAAAGTTAGAGTATGGCAGACTGTGTGTGAGACAGATGAAATGGACATGCTACATCTCGTTGATTGGTTTAAACACCTCGATGGGCTGCGCCCATCTCAATGTAAATACACAACTCGATGAGACCATACTCTGTATATTACTTGTTGCATGGCGCTCAGTAGTTAACCCATTTAAACTTAAATCAGGAGTAAATTATCGTTGCTGTTGGTGTAATTGTTGCAGTTGTTGTGCATGTATTGCAATTGCAGTTGGTTTTATTGTTGGGGTTGTAAGTTCTGTAATTTGCTGGTTTTGTATTTGCTGTTGCTGTTGGTTGTTGTTGCAGTTGGTTGAGGTTATTGAGTGCTCGTAAAATGTTGCCTTCCATTTCGAGAATTTCCTTCTTGTTATAAGCATTGTCAGTTATATAAACAAATTCTGCCACTTCAGGGGCGTACATTTCCTCGTGTAGTGGAGTGCGTGGTCCAGGGTGAGCGCCGAACTCCATATCGAGGGGTGGTCGTGGGTTCGATCCTTGCGCGGCCACGTTATTTATCCTTGAGCAAATAATTAATCCACATTGCTTAGTACTGGTTATACCCAGGAAACCATCGAGAGTGATTAATCTAAGTTGCAAGAACTTGTTCGCAATCGATGTAAAATATATATGTTTAAACTAAACTAATATATTTATATTATCCATCTTATTGTATATGAACATTTTGTTGAACCAGTATCATTGTGTTTATGAGGTCAATGTTGTTGTTGTGTTATTGTTGCTGTTGAAGACATTGTATGCTGTTTCATAATAACGCTGTTTTGTTTATATTTCGTGCGTAACTGTGATTTCTGTTCGATATTTGTACTTGTCTCTCTCTATATATTAAAACAAGAATGACACTATCTCAGTTTGATTAAATATGTTTTGTTTTATTTCTTATACATATACGTATGACGCAGTTGTTTACATTGAAAAATGCCTTCTACATGAACAACTATCTGCGTTCCAATTCGTTCAAATTCAAACTTCAATCTATACTAGGAAACAAAACAAAACAAAAATACCTTTTACCAAAATTACAATTATATACCTATTTCGTATTAACAAAAAGGATGACAATAGGGTTTAGTGTACCACATAACCTGGTATAAACCCCAGCGGACATTTTTGCCATTGAGCGTTCAAAGGTTCAACCCTTTTTTATGTATGTGGTGTCACATACTTTGCTTCTTTGTCATTTGAACTTGTTCTTTGTTTTGAATGTTAGTTTTTAGTTGACTGTGTTCCGTGAATGCTACATTTTATGTCAAACTGTTATACCTACCTTTACATGAAGTATACACGTGTAAAACCAAACACAACAATTAACGCCTATTCGATCCTTTTCCCGTCGGACAATAACAAATAACTTTAAAGGTGCCGTCGTTGAGATTCCGCAGATAACAATTTGTTGAAACGTGATACATTTTGCCAAAAACTTTTATAAAATATCCGAAAAAGCCCCAAAGTCCGTCATAATATTTGAGTACAAGTTTTCTTGTTCCATCGGTATATTTCTGATCTTCACAAACACTGTCTGAACCGTAATACTTATTTTCAAATATTTCCTTATCTTCATTTAAGTCGCCCATTATTGAGACTTTTTTATTTAATAAACAACAACAAGGAGCTTAGAACAAGGAGCTTAGAATTTTTTGTCAGAGTTTAAGACAAACGATTGTTATATATTTACTATATATTCATTTAACCAATCAGCTTTGTCCGCCTTATTTTGGAGCATAGCCACGTGTCAAAGACGCTATGACCTGGTTTTATTTTGGGAATTCCGCTAAATGCGCAAAAGAGTTGCTCTCAACTGGAGGAAACTAAGGCTTGATAAATGCCCTGTAAAATATCCATACACCACTTCATTGCAGTTGAAATTGTGTTATCAGTAACTTATTTGAATATCAAAGGTACAGCATTATGTTCTTTATTGTTATGCTGTACAGTATGTTCCTAGTTCATGTACTTTTATTTTATAATACTCATATATTATTCTTAATTGATGATAATTTAAGCTCAATGTGCAAGTCAAGCTTGGCATAACAGTGTTGTATAATGTTGCTATTTAACGTTCTGTTTGTTTTGTATCAACTACGGTGTGTCCGTCTAAAAAAGGATATATCGCATACGTTTTACTAACTTGCTTGGCAGTTACATGGGCCTGACGGCAGTCGGGTAATCCTTTAAACAGTAGCAGACAATGTCGATCCTATTATTTTTCCGACGTATTCGGCAATCTGCGTCATGAAGCAGTGGTATTGGAATATACTGTTGTTTACCAGACCCATACAGTAACATATTATATGAAACTTAAATCTGTCAGATTCAGGCACTTTCACGAGCTCACACCGGGGACTGTTGTGATCGAGCTCACACCAGGGACTGTTGTGATACACCCCATTACTTATTATGTTCAAGTCAATCATATCCTGTTTCCACTAACTTTGTCCTAACATGAATGTGGTAATATGTATAAATGGTCTTGTTTTATCCCAAATCACCAAGTTAGAGACCCACATTTATATGTGTTCCTTCTTTACTTGTAACCACCTTCATTTGTGATGCCTTCTGTTGGGTCGTCCGGTTTTGTATAGATATTAGATGGTTAATCATATATAACAATCGTCATCTCTTATGCTTGTGATAAAGGCCTTTTTGCCACTGATAGTTCCACGAGGCGGTAGCCCTATTGTCAACCCTTTTATGTTTGTGATGTCATATCTTGTCTTTCGTTCATCTTTGTAATGATCGTTTCTGTGCTAGTTTTTGATTTACTTTTTGACCTTGATTGCTACATTTCCTGTTCGACTTTTATATCTACTTATACATTAAATAATAAAACTGTAATACCGAAAGGAGTCCATCATCATTTCAATTCGTTATATGTACTGTATGTTTATTCACTCTTACCATTTAATATACATATGTTACTCCGAATTATTATCTCCTGGCCGATGGATATTCTCCTGGACAATAGAAGACTAATACAAATCGTGTTCCTTCGCGTTGTAAATGACACCCCGCAATATGCCATTTTCGTCCCAAACGTTTGATAGCACAATAATATCATTTACAGTAACACATTGGCATAAGCTTCCACATCGCAGTAACATTCGTTGTAGTGATCTATGTTTTCAAATTCTTTCCGATCTGCATTTAAGTCTCCCATTTTTAAAAAAAATAAGGCAATTTTTTAAGAGAGCAATATTTTATATGATCCGATTCCAGTCATGTTCTAAATTGTTTAAGCTCTAAGAATATAATATACGCGGATACAATGAAAGGGTGGGTTTGACCTTTGAACTGTAGTCTAAGAATCTCCTTTTCGTTTTGGTACCGGACAACTCTGATAAGTAGGGTACTTCCCACCTTAAAATGCGTCTGTCAATCATAGTTACAACAAAGAGAGTTTGTTACATTTTATATAATATTCTAACACGACCTCTGCAGTCTTTCATATACACAAAGAAGGGAGACAGCTGTATGTTATTCTACGATAAAACACAGCTGTTACATTAATTCCCCGCGTATATTTCATCCGTTGGAAGCGCCACGTTACATGACGTCACTTGGTAAATATACGTCACGAAGACAAACTGAACAGTAATTTTAATGAAATGTTAATTACAACAAAATTGCCATTCTCCCAAACCGTGCACCCCCCGAAATAAACCCATCATATGTACATGTACATATAACATTAATAAGCATCTTGAACAAGGTGAGAACGTTTGACGTCATACAGCGCAAGCTATATGACGTAAGCAATGACTTAATTGTTTGCCACGTGAAAACTAGTGCATTGAAACGCAGAACTTTGCATACGGGTGCGCCCAATGGAACAGCCTGTAAACATAGCAGCCTGATTACCTTGACGTCCGAGAAAATATATAGTGCCCCAACAATAGCGTAAATAATGGGGTAATTGTTGTGTTAGAATCGAAATAATAAATACGGACCTGTATTTTATCGGTGAATAAAATACAGTTAGTCGTTCGGATGCGAGAAATTAAATCACTCGTGCTTACGCACTCGTGATTTTATTACTACGCATCCGAACTCCTAACTGTATTTTATTCACCGATAAAACACAGGTACTTATTTATTATTTCTTAAACATTATATTCATCTTATTAGACGACATTGTTCTGTATATTTTAAATGCAATGCTGTCTATATGTAATGTTGTTAAAATAGCATAACATTAACCAAAAATAAATATTATTTGCTTGCCACATTGAACATTATGGTTTGTTCCAACTGCATATCCAATCAAACGCGATTAGAAGTAAGTTAATAAATATTGGTTCTAATCATGGACCAATATCCAGAAATATATTTACTTCATAACTTAAATATATATATACTCTATTTAAAATATATGTTATTACCTAGAACATCCTAGATCTTTTTGACATTAATAGTTTACCGTCGCGCTGAAGGGCAAAACTTGTGGCAATAACATATCAATTGAAGTCTATAACGTTCAGTGTCATGTATATAAACCTTTATTATATGACATCTGCTCGTATGTCCCTTGCCTAAATAAACTTTTCTACGCTTCCCTTTCATGGTGCGGCAGCGACATATTATGAAAATCGAAAAGTTTTCATAATTTTCATAATCTCCGGACTTTTCATAACATCCAAAACACTCTTTTCTTCCGTTGTGTATAGGAAAACGATTTATGTCACCCATTTTTGCATCGATATTGCACAAAGTAATAACCAACTGCCGCTAAACTAAACTGACAACGTTATGATTTCACGTAAGTATTCCTTTACCAAGAGATACCCAGACAAGCGCGTCATGTTCCTATTTATAGACATAAAATCGAACATTTTCCCATATAAAGAGCAATACATCTACGTTGCCTTCTTTAGCCTCTTTCATTATTAGCATTTTTGAAACTTTGCCACGTTTATCAGCTAGTATTTTCGGCTATTCGGTATATTATTCAATATTGTACATATGTTTTCTGAATGTAATAATTGCCTCAATGTTTTGCGATTTACTGTAGTAAGAAAGTTCCCGTGACACTTTGTGATTGTAAATGATCATAATTGTTATATTGATGTATATCTTACATAAGCATCTGCCATTTCGTCAAGGAATAAATAAAACATTACTCTGGGTAGTTAGTTGTGTTAACTTATCTGGTTCTATAGGATATGCGTTACAATATAATGCTAGTTCATTCGATGGATACATGCAACATTAACAGAATTTGCTACTTGAACATGTTAAAGGGGTTATTGCACTATTTTAAAACAAGATGTATTTAAACATATTTGGCTCCGACAAACTCGAAAAAAGCTGAAAGAATTATCAATTTGAAAATGCCATGAAATATAAAGGAGGGTGCCATCTTGGAACGATGACGTCATCGCACATTTTTACAATATATGGCGTATTGACGAAATATATTATAAAGCCAATAAAATCACTGCAAACTGATTAAAAACAAAAGTAGTTATATGATAAAGTTGTTGCATCGTTTTTTAAAATTATGTCAAGACATTTAAAAATTCCAAATATATACAATATGTGTATTTTGGCAGGTAAATACTAAAAATGAAAACAATGTGGCAAATAATTTCAATAGTGACAAAACCTAGGTCAGACAAGTGGACCACGTTAACTTCTTCTTTTGTTTGATACTGGATCCAAAGACTGAAAAGGTGTTATACGTTAAAGGTTTGTTGTCATTTTTTAAATGGTCCACCAATGAATGACATATTTGACGATGTATGATTTATTTCTGAAAAGTAGGTCATTTGAATGAAAAATAGGTCAGTGACCTCAAGTTAACCTTTATATTGACCAAATGTTTCTTTATGTGAATACATTCTCTAAATGTTGACACTATGAAAATATTCGGAATTTATTAATTAATCAAAATAATAATACCATGACATTAAAGTAAATTCGACAGCTTCCTGCTTTTAAGTATATGTACTGTTACGCCTTTTACTTTTGAACAATGCATAGTGTCAGACGGACACATCATAAAATAAGAATTCGTCAGCGGTATAAAAAAGCTGTATTGCGATACAGAGTTATACTTCTTTAGTATTGCCTGGGATGAAAGAAATGTGACTCTATTGTAAAAACATACATGTATTCAATTTACATCTGCGCACGGGTAACTCTAATCAAAACTACTATTTTATATATCTAAAAATAATCATTGTTGCTGGCATTGTATTTATTGATATCGACCTAGTATAACGTTTTACTTTTTGCGATTACGTGGTCCCGCCTTAATTTAGCAGGATTTTATAACATATATTTCGACAATAAAATACGTTTAAAAACACATTTTACTGAAAAAATGGGAAAGCCTGCTTAAAATTAAATATTAAATGTTTTAATTTTACAATATACAAATTTTATAAGCCATAATTAAGGTTTTATTTCATACCCCAGCCAATCCTGTTTTCGCTACTTGGAGAAGGGGTTGGATGGGGTATGAAAGTTAATACTCGGACCACGTAATGCGAAATAATAATCAAAAGCCTGTTTCCATTGAAACGTGTGATGCCATGACTGAATATCTGAATATATTCTATTGTCCTTTTTGCCCAAGAGAGTAGAAGTATTCGTTAGAGATACTCAATAATTGTACCGTTTTATGAATACTCATAAACATGCTTATTCAAGAGGAAACAGCCTCTTTTAAGAAACTAAAGATATGTTTACACCACAAAAACAAAAACTCCCATGCCTTTATTGCACAATACGATATGTCATATTATGAAAAACAAATTACCTTAGAAATTTCGGATATTATATTGTATCAAGTTATACTATTTCGGACAGTAACACACTTTCTCTAATATAATATGTTCCCCATCTACTGAATGTTTTGGATGGTAACGGCAGTCTTGGTCTACATGCAATTCCACTCCTGTTCCAAATTGCTCGAACTCGTCCTGTGGAATAGATCTTTTTTCCAAGATATCCAACACACGCTTCATATTTGTTTTTTTTCGACAGAAACAAACTCTAACTAACAATAATAATCGAATGTCAGTATGACTTATCGTTACATTAAGACTTTCGAAGCTGCAATTTGTATTATATAAATTAACAGAGTGCACTTCTTTAACTATATTTCGTGAATTTATTAAATGCGGAATCCATGCTCTCGCTGTTAGACGAAATTCATTCAGATCTGCCATGTTACAAACTTCTGCTTTATTTAAACGAATAGATCTATTACAAATATCGTTAAAATAGTTCAGTTCTTTTAAACTGATCTGTAATCTTCTAATAAAGTAATGTGTGTGCAGTTATGACAAAAATGTAAGGGCATTTGTATATCACACACGTCCTATTGCACGATTAAATGACGCAAATCCTAAGCTCCGCCTTTTTTGCTCAGGACATTCCAGTTTAGATAGATATAGATTGAAAATTCCGTTCATACCAATAAGAGGAAAAACCCTAGGTGATTATTAAGGTGTTCTTATGTACAGATAACAAATATGTATTTTCTATGACACAAGGCCATCATGACATGTATGCGCATGCGTTCAGATATTTAAAAAAAGGTAGATGTATTGAACAATAATCAATAAATAAGCGGTTTTTAGCTCGACTATTCGAAGAATAGTCGAGCTTATGTAATCACCCCGGGGTCGGCGTCGGCGTCGGCGTTGGCGTCGGCGTCTCACATCAAGGTTTGCGTGTAAGCTGTGTTTACAAGTCTATATCTCTAACATTTCTTATCCTAGCACAACAAAATTTGGCCATTGGCTTCCTTACAGCATTATCTTAAGGGTTGCATAAGCAATTTTGGTTCCGGTAACTCATGGGCTCCCGTGGAACCCACATTATGATAGCCCATACAATGTTTCGCATTTCACATCAAATTTTGCGTGTAAGCTGTGTTTACAAGGTTATATCTCTTACAATTCTTACCCTAGCACAATCAGATTTGGCCATTAGCTTCCTTATAGCATTATCTTAAGGGCTGCTTAAGTAATATTGGTTCTTGTAACCCCTGGGCTTCCATGGAACCCAAATTCTGATTTCACATCAAATATTGCGTGTAAGCTGTGTTTACAGGTCTATATCTCTTGCATTTCTTGTCCTAGCTGAACTAAATTTTGGAACTGGTTTCCTTATAGTATGTTGTAAGGGGCTGGGTAAGTAATTTTGTCTTCTGCAAATTCTGAGCTCCCATTGAACCCAAATTGTGATGGCCCATAAAATGTGCAATAAAGGCAGATCTAGTGGTCGAAGGGTTAATACATTGTATTGAAAACCTTCTCGTCTCTCACCGCTGCTGGTTCGAATCCTGGGAGCTCAACTTGTAAGTGAGAACGTGTCGATTCTTAATGATGGCGGGAGTTATATAGTACTGATCCTACCCATGAAATATATGGTAATCTGCCTCTACCACAAAAACATGACGTCATATGTGTACTAAAATGTGCTAAAATGACATAAAAAACATTCAAACAAACAAACATCATAGCGCCGCAATAACACAATATGCATGACTTATATTAAAAGGTTTATCATAGAGGTTGTGACACTAACATTTTGCAACGCACTGCATGCTTAGTAGTTGACCAATTTATAGTTCATCATTACGCTTTTTTCTGATTGCGCGATGACCGGATATATTGTGTACCATATTACACTGTCTACCTAAACTCTCAAAGAACCGTAGCATTTGATGTTTGAAATATTGTTTTGTCGTACCCTTAATTGTTTGTTCTCTTGTTGCTCTGAATTCTGCCAAGCTATTGAGTACTTACATTACGGCTTCCTAGGCTTTTTATATTCATATATACATGATCATTTATGTATTATACTTATACGTCCTAATAATGCTGCCTTGATTTTAGAGAATTTAGCATGGCGGGGATTTCTTTATTGTATTGTCGGGTTTTATTGGGAAGACAATATGTGAAAAGTGAGTATTGTTGCACTCTAGAATCTGGATTAACCCCCAGAGGTCTTTTTGGTACTGACTGTTCCAATACGGTAGCCCTATTGTCCATCCGTTTGTGTTTGTGATGTCACATGCCTTGTCTTTTGTTAACATTGTAATTGTTGTTTGTTTTAATGTGTGTTGTTTTGTCAAATGTGTTCTATGAAAGCTACATTTCCTGTTCGACTTATATTTAGTTATCGGTGGTACATTTTCAATTTCTTTTGTTTTCTTACTTAATTTTTGATTCGGTGGTTCCACTACTCCGGCCGATAAAAGATTCTGGGTATTGTTTAACCACTCATAGGATATGTTGTCTGCTTTTTAATTTAGTCTTTTGGCTGTTACTTGTGATACGCAGGCTTTATGACCGCTTCTCCCAACTAAATTCCATTATCTTTATTTCGCTCTTCGGGGCATTTAATTGTATTAGATACTGGGACCATACGCCGTGCGACATGGGGAAGTAGTAAACTTCATGTCCACCGCCATATGCATGCCATCTTCGGGATGGTTAAAATTTGTGCAATTGATTTTATGAATATTAAGTTCTGCTCAACCCGGGGGCTAGAGAGCGTGAGCGGTAGCTAGCATAATTTCACTACCGCTCATGAACAGTCTCAATCAAACCGAGACTGCAATATTCGTATGTGTCGTGCTCGGCCGTTTCCAAAGGTCCTTTATCATACTCTTTTGTATACTTACTTTTAGTACTTTAGTAATCTCTACACAATATTTACAGTTCAAACTACTCATAGTTGAACATTATATTTTTCTGAAAATCGTAAACAATATACGTGAAATAACTATTTTGCAGCACATATTACGTGCTGGATAGCGATTAGGTGTTTTGTATGGGCAAAACCTACTTCTTAAATAGTTCTAAAAACAGCGAAACAATATGATTAAAGGATTGCATTTGGTAATATTGGTTCACTCTTATTAGTATTCTCTCGTATGCAAACGTTATAGTAAGTACAGTAAGTCGGATAGCATCATTATTATACAAGGAAGGCCTTCTACTGCACCGGTTTAATAGTGAAAGTAATAACTGTTGGTAAAAATATATTTCCTCTTGATCCCACACTCTTAGTACAAGTGTGAAAGCGATCATTGACTTCATATCATTTCCGATCGTCTATCTAGTCACCCATGATTAAGGAAAGTAGTATATGTTAAGTGCGCAATTAAAAAACTCTATGTTTGAAAGATAACATGTTTAAGCGCGATGGAAAAACGTCAACAAAATGAATGGGTGGCTTTGACCTTTAATACAATTGACCGCAAACAAATATGTTTAGCTCCTGTTGAGAACAAAATAAAAGCATTCGTGTTCTGGAAACCCAATAATTTTGACATTCAAATTTATATTTAAGATACTTACGACGACATGTCATTTTCTTATTTTAGATCTGAAATCATGCACCGCCGCAATGGAATTCAACGTGAAAAAAACAAATAATATATATCCTTTCTGAGCCTCTATCATTGTCATATTATTTTGACATGTTGCCAACATGTCCTTGTGCTATTACATGCTGTGAAATATTTTATCAACACCTGTTTCAACAGGCCCTGCAACAGCTGATAGTAAATTGATATGAATGTAGTATTTTGAATATGTTCCACCGAGGGAAAATATGCAAATGCCTATAAAATGAATCATATGTTAAGATGCATTCACTTAAACTTACAATACAAAACATCTGAATGAAGTTATTACGACAGTTTTGTTAATATATTTGGTTTTGCATTTGCGCTGCAAAACAAATGAAGAGAGAAACGTTCATGCAGGCGATACACTGTTGCTTGTTTGACAATATTATTGTTTTATACATTTGGTGTTTGGTACAATTACTCAACAACATGGTTGTTACAATATTGAACGGTGTAGATCATTCAAAACTACATGTTCCAAAATGACTGTAGATCTCAGACAGTTTGGAGCTTGGGGACGTACTCGGTTTATATTTAGGCAAACGTACTCGACATGGAAAATAATGCATTAAAATAAAATTTCACTAAAATATATTCTTGCTTGAACTGAACGTTCATCATATGGTATCTTATTATTCATGCTGTTTGCATTGCTTCAAGAAAATCGTGTCAAGTATTGGTTTATTGTTGTTGTTCATTAGTTTAAAATATGGCTTAACACAAACTTTCCCAAAAACAATTCATTTTCTCCAACACTGTTAATAAAGACTGCTAACAATAGCTGACAATACAATTTATTTGTATTTCATTCGCTCACTGTACATACTCGTATTTAACTCTCATTCCGAAAAATATGATAACACCAATAATTATATATTGTATATTAAGAAACCAATAAGTACCTAGTATATATTACATCATTGTCAATTTCACATGCAGACATCTTCATTTTAATATATTGAACCGATAGAACAATTACTTTAATGGTTTTATTTGAGTTCCTTGTTTTGAATCTGTAAATCTTGCCAACGTTTTGGAACGAGTACCAATATCAGTTTTCTTCATACTATGTGGGTCTCCCATTCACTGAACTATATGTTTTATCTTACTTTCATTTACGCCATCTATATCAACAATGCAAGTCCCATTTACTCAATACATGTTTTAAAAAGCATTGACCTTATTGTAAATAATCATATTGTAAATAAATTGCAACACATTGCAATTGCCTAATATTTTTTTGTGAACTCATCTGTAGATTTTAGAAACACAGTTGCTGTTTTATTCATAATGGTACTGGTCTTGCTCATTGAACATTGCATGTACTTCTAGTAGCAGGTTTCTGTCGTAATTTTTTAAAGACAGATACAAATGTCGTTGAATTCTAGTTAACTCTGGATGTCTCAATTTGTCTTTTCTCGATTTGTATCTCTCGATTGAAAACGGAGAAATAATAAGTAAATTATATGACAAGATAAATGATTTCATTTTCAATTCATCGTTTATTGTATTCACTTAGACGAGGTTGTTCTCCGAGCAACATAATATGATGTATATCTTTTCAACTTATCAGTTTTTCTAGGGCAGAGGGCTTCAGTACCTTTATATAACTGAAAAGTTCCTCCATCGGTGCTACCGTTAACATAAACGTTAAAAAACCTTTTCAAAATTGCATTTTATTTATCGTAACTCTGATCTACTTTTACACCAAGTCATTGTGTACTTACAGTGAACTGTATGACAATAGGGTAGGAGAAAGATTTGGTGCATCCTTGAACCGGATTAAAACTCTCAACGATCTTTTCCCCATTTGTTTGACCGTCAAAATTTGCATATCCTGTTCTTTGTTAACCCTTAACCCGCTAAGCACGACTATAATATCTTTTGCGTCCGTTGTAAACACAGCTCAGCATGTGAGTAACTCGCAGGCTGATCAGGGTTTACAATGTCCGACTGCTGATGAGTCATTTCCCCAGAACACCCCTTTGTCACATAAATGGAATGGTCTTAGTTCAAAGAAAGAACAGTCCATTATACATATGTAGCTGGTTAAGGGTTAACCCTTTCATTTTATTTTGTGTTGACGCATATTTTGCTTCTTTTTATTCTTACAATTGTTGTCTGTTTTGAAGACTGAATGCTACATTGCTTCTATTTATAATTTAAAAACGTCGATATTGCATGGCATAAATCCAAACTATGCGGTGTTATGATAATGTGATAATTTTATTAACAATAGTAGACACCTCGATATAATTGTATATCAAGTTCAAATAATACATGTATAAACTAGATGGCTGCCATACTTTTTAAAACGCTGCTGTACAAAGAACATCGGCTGATGAAATATGTTGTCGTATTTTGGAATCCCACTGAGTAGGCGTGCAACATTTACTATACATTGGAAAAGGTCGTGAAAACATGTCATGTTCCTGTTTATAGATCTAAAAACATAACCATCCATTCGTGTATTTTAAGAGAAAAGCATAAATATCCTTTTCTGATCCTCTTTTATTACCCACAATTGTGAAACTTTGCCATTAATTTACACTATGGGATTTTACACTGTGAAATAAATAATAATGGGGTTATTGCTGTAATACCTGCTAAGGTAGATACCAGTAATATCTGGCGTATATATTCGTCCCCCACCTTTGATGTTATTCATCCGAATTTAATAAATACACGAAATGCTATACATGAGTGTTTTAAGATATGATTTGAATAGCTTTTCAATTATGTAATTTACTAAATAAATGGCCAATTGAATTTCATGTCGGTGTATCTCTTTTATTTATCCATTGAAAGTGTATACATTGAATTCACATCAAACATAGCGCAACTCAGGAGTGAGTATAGGTTTATAATGTAATGTCAACATAAATATATTTATGTTTCAATTCTCATCGAATTGTTGTACATGTTATGCTATGTTAGGATTTCTCTAATTGTCCATTAAGTACATGTATAACCGAACTTTAGAGCTGAGTTTCGTCAAAAACCATTACCTATTAATACTGTCTTCTTCGTTCATCATGTTGTGTATTTATGTTTGCATTGCATTATTGAACTTGCTCTGTTGGTTTAGTTTGTGGTATAATGCGGAGCTTCTTGGCACCTTTTACGTATGTTTGTTGGAGTTTCTATAGCGCCATCTTTCTCATTTTTACAAAATGGTCTGCATCTGTGAAGAACAAAGTAAACTAAACCTAGTGCCCACGGTAGAACACTGTGTACATCATTTGTTTATGAATTTACGTTTACATTTCATTACACGTGTCAAAAATGTATTTAACAGCTCCAGTTTAAAAATGAAATCTCCTCTATGGCTATTCATGTTGTTGACTTTATGTTTATATAATGATTTCAGCACCAACATTAAATGTTGAGCCGTATCATATAGGTTGATGTTTAAAGAGGGTGGGTACAACAAGTTTATTATTGGGGTCTAGGAGTCCGACTTACAATGCATATATACAGGATCTTACATGAGAACTCATTCATTATTGAATTTATTAAACGAGTTGGCAAAATGATATAATGCGAAGCTCTTGCCGAGAATTATATCATTTTTGCTAACGAGTTTAATAAATTCAATAATGAATGAGAACGAATGTTAGATTCTATTTATCACATAACTTATAGCGTCACATTACGTCAGAAAACGTATATTAACGTGACGTCCATGACGACATTAAAGAAATATAAAAAGATCGGACAGGGAAAGTAGCATTCAAGGAGGACAGTCAACCACAAAACACAGAAACAAACACGCAGACAGACAAACAAGAAGGCAAAAGTAATATTAAATGCAAACGACATCACAAACACAAAAGGGTTGACAATAGGGCTACCGCCTTGGAACGGTCAGTGGCAAAGTAGGCCACTGGGGGTTTAAACCGATTCTAGGGTGCACCAAACCTCACACTTACCCTACTGTCATCCCATTAAAACAGGACAGTGTAAATAAAGAAATCCCCGCCATAATCTAATCTCTAACCAACAAGGCAGCATCAATAAACAATATAAGTAAAACACAAATATGCTCGTGTAAATATAATACAAAAAACAATAGCCTCGAAAGCCACAATGAAGGTACTCAATGAACGTTATGTTATACCACTAGTGGAATATCGAAAATATTGAACGGTGTTATTACACTCCCACACCGCATGTTATGTGATAATTACTGATATTTCTATTATAAATGGCCAAAATGAGAAGAAATCACAGCACCCGAAGACAATGGCACAGTAGATCCGCACTGTACCACAAAGAGCAAATTAACTATACGATGAAAAAAACAATACACGACGGAAAGAGTGGTAAAGATAGGGTTGCCGACTTGTATCGGTTAGTAGGCAATAAAGTTTACTGTTTTGCTTAAATCGATGCTTAGTGTACACAACCACGCTATTATCCTGTCTTCAGCGCTCAAATTGACAAGACAGTGTAAATAAAATTACATTCCACCAAAACAAAATCTCTAACAATATAGTCCACATCCAGAGAAATTAGGAAAGGATACGCGTATATGTTATTGTACAACCATGAGTAATGACTCCTAATTCAATCTGCACACTAATATGTGCTATCCTAGCTTACACACCAGGGTTAATTTAAGCAGGTATCATTCCTTCGATGTCCAGTTAATGACAAGGACATTTCTTCAATTGTTTTCGCATATACCTGGCTAAGACAAACACTACACAAATACCATGCTGTTTTTGTCTTTTTGTTCAGTAGTATTCATTATAATAACCCTAATTTATTGTTTTGATAGTGAAGACATTTGCTGATACACTAAAATCAAATATAGTTTCAGTATTTGATACAAACCACCGAGAGATTTATTGGTTTATCCACTATAGCTTTAGATAATATTCTCTTTTATCTCATATATAAAAATTAAATAGGGTCACATTAATGTAATTAGATTTTATTTTTGTTTTTAAATTTCTTATTAAAATTATAAGAATTTGCCAAAATGAATTATGTGTCATATAGTTATCTTCAGATATCTCAGAAACCAAGTTGGTGACCTATTTTTTAAAACTGAAATAGGCTTAGAAAAGACAGTTCTAGCTATGTACCAAATCTTAAATATATATATATATTCATAGGAAAACATATGAACAGAACTATAGGAAATGTCCATAACGTCGCATTTTGTTTGATATGACATTATTATCATGAAACGGAACATTTTTAAAATCAGAATTTTAGATAATTCTAGAAAATGCTTGATGCACACTGTTTATTACCAAACATGTTTTGATAGTGAGATTTGCTGCTCACTAGAACCTGGTTTAAAACCTAGCGGCCTTTTTTTGTCATTCTAAAGCACGCCCTGGTGACTTTGCTTCTATTTAAGTTTATTTTGAATGCGTGTTTCTGAATAATTAATTTCTGTGAATGATACACCTTTGTAAATATTGTTTGTTTCCATGAGTGCTTTTGATTGACTGTGGTCCTTGAATGATTCAATTCCTGTTCAATTTGAATGGCTACTTTTAAGACTATGACCTGACTGTCCTAACTGTTGGTATACATATGTTTGCTGTTGTTCCCACACACTTAGTACATAGGTGATAGTGATCATTGCCTTCATACAATTTCCGATCGTCATTCTAGTCACCCATGTTAGTAATGCATGTTAAGTTTGCAATTAAAACTATGTTTGAAAGGTAACATGTTTAAACGCGAAGGAAAAAACGTCAATTCAAGTTAATGGGTGGCTATAACCTTTAACACAGTTTACCGCAAACAAAAATATGTAGCTCCTCCTGCTTCCATGTTCTCAACAAAATAAAAAAGTTGTATTCTGGAAACCCAGTACTTTTGAAATCCAACGTTATAGTTAAGATGCTTATGAAGTCACGTCATTTTCTTATTTTAGATGTGAAATCATATACATCCGCCATGGAATCAATTGAAAAACAAAATATATTTGAGCCCTTTTCATTAACTGCAATTTTGACATGTTGCCAACATATACTCGTGTCATTTTTTTGCAGCGCTTAGATATTGCGACTTATTTTAAGGACACATGTTTCAACAGGCATTGAATCAAGTGACAGTAAATTGATACGAACTTACATAGCGTTTACCGAATGGTTTTATTTGCGACAGAGAGAGAAAGAGAGTGAACAATTGACGATGGAAAGAACTCATATTCCAGATACACGGCACTATTCTGTTGCTAGTTTGACTAGTTGTCACATTAGGTATAAGGTGCAACTACTCAATAACCTGGTAATAACAAGATTGAACAGTGTCTTTAATTTAAAAACACAATTTAAGCCTTACACAATGACTGTATATATACTAGCTCAGGAGTTTTGAAGATTGAGACATTGTCATTTCACCATTGGTATTACTTCAGACAATAAAACATATTTTTCTAATCAAGTGTTCCAATCTACTCTACGCTTTAGTCGTATTGTACTAAGCTATATCTCTTATGAACAGTATCAGTAAAGAAATATAAAAATATCGGACAGGGAAAGCAGCATTCAAGGACGACAGTCAACCACAAAACACAAAAACAAACACGCAAACAGACAAACGAGAATGCAAAAGTACTAAAAAATGCAAACTACATCACAAACACAAAAGGGTTGACAAAGCATAGCCCTTTTTAACGGTTTGGGTAATGTTCAGTTTATATATTTTATTCACAGGTTTTGTTGCTTGTGTAACGTGTTCTGTTTTATTTATTCTATTTTCAACTTCTATAATAACATCATTAACTCCTTCGCTTGAGTAATTAAGTTAAATTACAAAAAAAAAGCATCTGATAGGAAGATATTTATTCAAAGAAATGATTTAAGAAATGCTGAAAGTGAATATAGAATTTGAATAAAAAAGGTTATGTGTTACATTTATTATTGGAAGAACTTGAATTTGATTTATTTTCAAAAGTATTTTTAACTGGGTTATATACTATATATACACTAAAAATTATTATCAGCGTTTGGAAGAAAGAAACACCTGATAAAAATATTTGTTATATATACTCGGCAAAAAAAGTTTTGGACCAGGGTATATAAAGTCATATAAAACTAAAACTAGTGAACAGAATTTAAGTATCTTTTTTTAGTAACCAAGGTCTACCCTACCCGGTTAATATGATACCAGAATCATTAAATTCCAAACAAGATTTGATTTTAAAAAAATATCGCAAACACACAAAGGGTCTGTAAAAAATGTTGCAATGTCCATACAAAGTAACAGTTACGGACACATTCGAGTAACCAATAAAAAGAGTATTAACCAATAAATAGATTATTATTTTTTCACAAACTTTCATTGTAAATGATAATTATTGTTGATTGTTGATCTATTGTGAATTATCAACTGAGATAATAAGGGTTATGGTCGAATGTCATGGTTCAGCGATCATTGTACGGGTTCGAACAATGCCATGGTCCAAAACTTTTTTTACAGAGTATATATAACAGTAGTGTACTATAGTATTATAAATGGAAAGAGTGTAATTAGTTTTAATATAACTTGTGACCCGACTTACATAATTACTACATATAGATAATTACTATATATAGATAATAACTATATATAGATAATTACTATAATAAATGTTTAAAACTTATTAAATGCTCATTCGCCACTCCAAAAGGACGTACTCGGTTTATATTTAGGTTAAATAGATTATATGGCAAACACGACATGAAAAATAATGTTACGTGAACATATTAAAATTTCACTAAAATATGTTCTTGTTTGAGACTTATATCTTATTATTCATGCTGGTTGCATTGCTTTAAGAGAATCTTGTCACTTATTAGTTTATATTACTCTTATTCTGAATAAACTGCAAAACATTGCATTTTCCTTATTTGAACGACTATATAGTTTTCAGAAACACAATTGCTGCTTTATCCATAATCGTGTTCCTTTTTAGATACAATGTTGGTTCAATCAATGTTATCATGTATGAATGTTAGTCTTGCTCAATGAACATTGTATACAGGTATTTCAGCTTCTTGACGTATTTTTTGTAAAGATAGATACATATGTCGTTGAATTCTAGTTAACTCTGCATTTCTCAATTACCTTTTTATTGCTGACGTCTGTGAACGACCATTGTTTGTCAAAATAAAACATATCAAAGGGTGACAATATTGCATAAAGAATATATGTATTAGACAGTTTAAATAAACTGTTTTATTTGTTTAATTTAAAATATAGCAATACATTTAATTATTTGACGTGCGATCAAATTTCGTAAGACGTTTCATAAAACGGGCCCCAAATTATGTGATGGTTCTATAATACAGTCTTAAAAAGGCGAGGATTCCTTTTTAAACGGGAGTATTTTCTTTAATGTCATGAGTCTATAGCAGCAGCATGTAAAACGCTAAAACCTTATCTTCGGTTTAATTTATCTTTTCTTGCGCACATGAAAACTATTCCAAATCTGTTTCTAATACGCGCAAAATGACAACCTTCAGCATGCCATATTAATTTCCAGACTATAAATCCATTATTATATAAATATCACATTCGTGAGAGGGTGATAGTAATAATGTTCACCCTGAAAATATGATTATGGCCCGAGGCGAAGCCGAGGGTGATAATCAATATCCGAAGGGTTAACATTCTAACTATTACCTCTCACGAATGTGATATTTATTTTATTATACCGAAATCCGCTCTTGCCAAAATAAGGTTCATTTTCAATACAGATTTCACTTTGCCGGAATTTTTTCTTATTTATTTTTTCTTTCAAAAAAACAACTTTTTTTTTTAAAATATGTCTATAAAAGTTATAGCGTTGGCTTGTAAATAACGTAACTAAGAAAATGAGTGGTAGTTTATTACAATCGGTAAAGTACTTTTGAAGTTATGATGAATTACTATCTCACGCGAGGGTGATAGTACATGGTGATAGTATATCGCAGGGTGATAGTAAAAAATTATCGCATGCGCAGCTTTGATGCGCGTTGGAGTGCATACTGTTTCGGTGAGGTCATCGGCTCAGTATGGTGAAATGCTTTTATTAATTCATCATAACTTCAAAAGTACTTTACCGATTTTAATAAACTACCACTCATTTTCTTAGTTACGTTAATGGGGATTTAGCATGGGCGTTTTATGTGAGGTATCATAAACCAAAATGGTCCACAATAACACCTTAGTTTAAACCTGTTGTCAAATGTTTTACCAGCAGTACAATATTCGTTATGTTAACACTAAATTAAGGTCACCCATGTTAATCAACAATATGTGTAACTAAAATAGACAATTCCAAAACCTACACGTCTGCTTTTACATAGAATAGTTCACTGATTAAATATATAACGCAATGGATAATGTATTAATGCAATGCTTTGAATTTGTTGAATGTTTTACAAGTTAGCTTCGCCTTTAGTATTTAAATGCCATCTCTGATTACCTGGAATACATATTGCCATATTGCCGCCACTTCCTTGTTTTAAACGTTTTAAAAGTTTTTCAGTTTTCGTTTTTAGCTCTAAAGATCAGCAGAGTTTATGCCGTGGTGCGGTGTCCGTCTTTCGTCCGTAAACCTTTTATTGTAGCAAATACTCCTCTTAAACCACTGGATGGGTTTTCATGAAACTTTACAGAAATGTTGCCCATGAAGTCTAGTTGATCCTAACAAAAGTTCATGTTGATGTAAATTCCAAAATGGCCGCCAAAGCTAAAAACAATTTTTAAAAAAACAAGTTTGTAGCGACTTCTTGAAAACTTTAAGTGATATTGATATGGGACTTTTTCTAAAATGATCAGCATAACAGGATGTTGGTCCTTGTCGAAAATTGTTTTGATTCAACGTTAAACATGGCTGCCAGCGGTTATCTTTGAAACTACTTTATGGATTGTCATGAAACTTCACATGAATGTTGCTCTTGATGTCTAGTTGATCCTGTCAAAAGTTCAGGCCGGCCGGAAATTCAAGATGGCCGCCACAACTAAAAATATATTAATAAAAAACAAATTTGTAGCAAAAAACTATAAGTGATATTGATATGGGACTTTTTCTAAAATTATCGTGATGTTGGGTTTTGACGAAAATCGTTTTGATTCGACGTTAAACATAGCTGCCAGTTATATAGTAAAAACTTGTAGCGACTAATCCTCTGAAACTACTTGGCAGATGTTCATGAAATCTCACAGGAATGCTGATCTAGCTATCAAACACCTATCAGTAGCACTTCAAGGTCATTGATCTCTTATTTATCTTAGGAGCAAGATTAGTTCATATACAAGTGGGCATATCATATCTAATATTATTAAATGCATTTGTAAATTATTCTGTTCACGATTCATGAATATGATTTCTATTGAGATACCGAACACAGTGTGATCAAAAGGTATATATCAGTCTGTATAGTACACGCAAAAGAGTTGAACAGGAACAGTTTTTTACCGTTAAATGAGTTTGAGAAACGATAACTGTTACAGCCACTTTATTTACGTTTATGCCATATTTAGGAAGGACTGTTTTGGATTTCTATACGATTTATACTAAGTTTAGAGGTGTACAATAATATAATACCCGATCTGTGTAAGCTTGCAATTATTGTTTCACTTGTCCTACAACGAACTTTAATGATACGTCACGTTTTGACAATACATATTAAACAAAGTAATTGCTTCGTATGGATTGTTTTTGTGGCATACAACCACATAAACATACTAAAAATACAATACATGATACAAATGGCTCATTTCTCCGGTAGCAACCTTTACTAACGTCGTGATCGGGCAATGTGTTATAAGTAACTTATTGTAAGCTTATAAACCCAATAATAATACACAGCCTGTTCATACACTTTTGAAATGATACGCATTCATTTCTAAGCAAGAGTATTCATACGTATTCTTTTTAAGGTAGACATACTAGTTTTATTATCGTCCAGCAATAACGAAACTTTCATTACACAATACAAAAAATTGATTTATCAACTTGACATTGATGTCTTTCTCGGCTTTTCTAGGCTTTATTATATATATATCGATACATGATCATTTATGTATTTTACTTATATTGCCTATTAATGCTGATTTGTTTGGTAGAGATTATAACATGGCGGGGATATCTTTATTTACACTGTCCCGTTTGTTGGGATGAAAATAGTAGTATAATAGTGAGGTTTGGTGCACCCTTTCCAAGACGGTAGCTATATTGTCAACCGTTGTGTTTGTAATGTCTTATCTTGCCATTTATTCACCTTTAAAGTCATTCTTTGTTTCTGTGTGTGTTTGTGGTTGACTGTCGTCCTTGAATGCTACTTTTTTTGTTCGATTTTTATATCTACTTTCATTACCCAATGTAAAATCTTGATTTATCAATTTGACATTGTAAAAGAAAATAGATAGGAAATGACTGATAACAAATTGACTGCTATTATAATCTAGACATATAATAAGAGGTTCCATAGATGGTTTCTATATTTACGTTTAAGAACTTATTTTGTTAAATTTCAGCCGGAGTGTAGTATACTGCATCTGGTGTACATGTGTTCTTGTTTGCATAAACTATACCTGACATTTGTTTCAGATAATCAGATATATTTTTTTATTCAAGCTCTTAATAAAGAGGTAATAAACACTGGAAAAGTTTAGCTTTTTTAAATGGTGATGGCTTTGCCCTCGTTACACATTTGTTATGTGTAACGCGTAATAGTTACCTACACGACTTAGCACGTTTAGTATTGGTAAAACAAAACAAGCAAGAGCTTACAAGTCAAATGTTTACCCCAGCGGGATTCGACAGATACCGTATCTGTTTCTAATCCATTTTAACAAAGGCATCATTACCGCGAGTTGTTATTTTAAAACTACTTTCAACACATAAACAAAGTAAACATTCAAAGACAATGTTGCTTCCGATCTTGTTACATTTTTCACATTTTAACTCGCGATCGTAAACGGTTTTAATTGTGCAACGGTTTACACGGACACATCTACATGTTATACACATACTCGCACTACTGTTTGGGGCGCTTGTTTCAGCAAAGGTTTTCGGCATTAACATGAGCAATTTTATAAATACGTACATACGTTATATATCAGTAGAACTGTAATTTTTAGTGGTAAATAAAAACATCTTACTTTTCAAAATCGGTTGAGAAATAAATATTTTACAGCCAAAATGATTTTTTGATGGGGCTTTTCCTATGAAAATTCCTTGTTTGTGGGACAGCAGAAAATTAAGAAATTTCAAATAACTTCAGTAATACTTCATATTTTACTATAAAACGTTCAGGGTGTCTTATTTTTCTAATATCCAACAATTTAAAAACATATTTGAATAAAAATTCTAAGCATCTAAAATGACCCATCAAAAACAACTTTCGCACATGAAATTTTTATTTCTCAACCGATTCTGAAAAGTAAGGTATTTTTATTTACCACTAAACATTTCTGTTTCATTGATATACAACTTATTAAGGTACAAATTGTATTTTGTCTAAAAAGTAAAATAACAACTTTGGCTGAAACAAGCGCCCCAAACAATAATTTGTTGAGCTCAACGTGCATCTTTAAAGTTGAATATTGTCACTATATTGTAACACGTATATGTATATAGAATTGGTAACTGAATCTTACTGCTCAGTTTAGAAAACTTAATTGTTAGACATAAATGTAAACAGAACTATTTATTTTAAATACTACAACGCGTATGAGTTTTAGTAAAAGATGTAGACTCTTTCAATAAACTTGGTTTGTCTAATATACTTTAAAAATTAACGCTCGCTTAATACTCACTTGGCAAAGGTAATAGATAATACACGATTAATTAATTTAATTCCGTCTATCAGATGGCTTATGGCTCAGACAATAACTTTTACAACTTTTTACAAATTGGTAACACTCATATTCGTTTTCGTATGCGTAGTTATTTCTCCACATGTTACATTTTCTCGAGTGAACACCACCGACACGCGTCTTTTCTTTGCTCATAGCCCCACAGTGACAGAATATATATAATTTATATTTTCCGTTTGTTTTATAACGTATCCAATAGCATTGGTAATCGTGGTCGTGTTCAGGATATGGATACACATTTAAGTGTTCAGTGTATGGATACTCATTTAAGTCACCCATTTTTAAAAAAAATATTTACGATATCAAGCGAAATATAAAAATATATATTCAAATAATGTACACACTGGCGTTATTATTTCAAGTTCAGTTCTCGGTATATTTGTCAACGAATAAAGATGTACTTAGTTTTATAAGGAATATACATTTGGCATATGCTGTCAGCCAGTCATTTCTTATACTCCCATGTCGTACGTCATACCCAATCGATTTTACTTGAAATGTACTCCTTTTCGATTTTGTAACCGGGTACAGGTAAATGGTGAATAATCTATTCCTAACCGTATGTCCTCGATAGTTCAGTGGTTAGAGCGCTGGTACGGTAAATCAGAGTCCCTGGATTTGAGTCCCGGTTGAGGCACGATTGTTTCACCACCTGCTTTAGGTATATACTACCAATATGTCAGATCCTTATGTCATAGTTTTAATACGATTTTGTAAGCGGTTGAGGCACGATTGTTTCACCACCTGCTTTAGGTATATACTACCAATATGTCAGATCCTTATGTCATAGTTTTAATACGATTTTGTAAGCGGTTGAGGCACGATTGTTTCACCACCTGCTTTAGGTATATACTACCAATATGTCAGATCCTTATGTCATAGTTTTAATACGATTTTGTAAGCGGTTGAGGCACGATTGTTTCACCACCTGCTTTAGGTATATACTACCAATATGTCAGATCCTTATGTCATAGTTTTAATACGATTTTGTAAGCGGTTGAGGCACGATTGTTTCACCACCTGCTTTAGGTATATACTACCAATATGTCAGATCCTTATGTCATAGTTTTAATACGATTTTGTAAGCGGTTGAGGCACGATTGTTTCACCACCTGCTTTAGGTATATACTACCAATATGTCAGATCCTTATCTCATAGTTGTAATACGATTTTGTAAGCGGTTGAGGCACGATTGTTTCACCACCTGCTTTAGGTATATACTATCAATATGTCGGATCCTTATCTCATAGTTGTAATTTTGTAAGACTATTTCTGAGTGATAAATTGTTTAAGGATGTCGGATGGGAAAGGATGTAAAGCTGAGATTTTTATAATTAATATTTAAAGCTTCTTTGATATCATGTAAGTAAAAAATTATCAAAAAAGGTGTTTTTTTTTACACTAGACGTTTTTGAAGAAGACACCTATTTTTAACTCCAAAATTTCACTGAAAAGAGGGAAAATAGAGTCATTGAACATTTTCACAATTTTAATTCATGGATTAAAACTTGATGAAATACTACAATTAATATTCAATTACATACATTATAAGTCTTTCACAAACTATATAAACGACTGTTATCCGTAACGGTCTTTTTAATGTAAAAAGCAAACATATTTGACTGTACGCCACCCATTTGTTTTCAAAAAAGGCTTTTACTGGTATGATAATTCAAGATAAAAAAATACTTTTTTTAGAACTTGTATATATCAGTGTTCAGTGTCATTTATGCCTGAATATGTATGAAAGTATAGTATTTAGCCCAACCTATTTCTTACAGCATTAATGTTGCTTAACAAACGCGTCCATGCTGAAGAAGGTTAACACAGGATATTTGCATTTAACTTTTAATTTTACATGGAGCGTCTCCATGGCCGAATGGTTAACGACGTTGCGTTGTAAACCTTCGCCTCCCACCGCTGCGGGTTCGAGTCCCACTGGGAGCTCGACTTGTAAGTGAGGAAGTGTCGATTCTTAAGGATAGCTTGAGGTATACTGTACTGGTTCTACCCAGGAAAAGTGGGTGGTCTGCCTCCACCACAAAAATAATTGATCGTCATATATAACATGTGTTGAAAATGACGTAAAACACGACACAAACCAACAAACAAACAAACAAACATTTTACATGGGGAAACAAGTATATATACTGAAAAGAAAAAGAAACGCATAATCAAAAAATTGCCTAAACTACACTATTAATATATACCTAATTCAACGTAATATTCCAGATATATCTCAACGTGTTTTGTACAAAAAGGGACTAAATCTAATTACAGAAAGCACAAATCTGTCATGTAGTAGACCTTTTAATCAAGGTATACTTTGTTACACGAAATTCATTCATAAATGTAGAAGTTTCATTCATAAATGTAGAAGTTTCGCTTGAAAAAGTCAAGCCATTTCAGTATTGTGTTTAATGTTAAGAGATTGCCTAAGATTGCTCACCTGTTTGAGCCGAATGCGCATTCTGTCGATAATGAAACTTTAAGGTGGTAACCATTGGTGTGTTTGGTGCGGTTTAAACCTTCTGCCCGAAAAGACCGGCCTAGTGTCGCCCTGTTCGATTAGCAGTAGCATATTAAACATACAATATATAGCGGAAATACCCATTATGCGTTTCTTTTTCATTTCAGTATAGTTCAACTTGTTGCTTTATAATCCTTTTTTACTATATGCGTTTTTTTGCGAGTTAGACGTTTTTTCTTGGCACTGTTATAGGTTTCTTTCAAACCGGCTAAGGTTACCCGCGATTAAATTAGTGATGGAAAGCCGGTCATCTTACACTTGGACGAAGATAAAAGACGCACGCAGCATCAACAATTACATCGATAACATTAACAGTAACACGACAGTCGTTGTGCAAATAAACATGCAACACGTTAATAGTTGTCGACGTAAAAGAACAAGATGTCAATGATATGATATGCAAGGAAAAATGTCAATCATGAGTATCTGGTTAGGATAGGGTCGATATGAGTGTTTTAATCGGAATCGTGGCAGATTCCCGGTCCCGGTAAAACCAATTAAACCTCGTGCTGAAATTTCTGATCTTTGCCGGATACACATAAACTATTCTTATAATATGCATCGAAAAAGTGTTTTTAGCCAGCAGAATGTGTGACTCGTAATAAAGGACATTGGCCACATGTGTTCATTTTGGTCGCCATTGTCCTTTGTGTAGAACTTTTTCTTGTTTCTCTGGCTTCTGCCAAGTCATTGAGTACATTCATTGTGACTTTCTAGGCTATTGTGTTTTTGTATTATATTTACACGAGCATATTTGTGTTTTACTTATATTGCCTATTGATGCTGCCTTGTTGGTTAGAGATTAGATCATGGCGGGGATTTCTTTATTTACACTGTCCTGTTTTAATTCGATGACAGTAGGGTAAGTGTGAGGTTTGGTGCACCCTAGAACCGGTTTAAACCCCCAGTGGCCTACTTTTCCACTGACCGTTCCAAGGCGGTAGCCCTGTTGTCAACCCTTTTGTGTTCGTTTGCATTTATTATTACTTTTGCCTTCTTGTTTGTTTGTTTGTGTGTTTTGTGGTTGACTGTCCTCCTTGAATGCTACTTTCCCCGTCCGATCTTTTTATATTTCTTTAAAGCGTTTTCCTCGTTTACGCACCAGGATTAATTCAGGCATTCTAATCCTGATTCCCTCCAAAATATATTGTGAATTCAAACTTAAGGCCCGATCAACACGTCGTTAACGCCAAATTTGTTTGGATATGACATTTTTATCATGAAATAGAACATTTTTAAAATTGTAGATTCTTCTAGAAAAAGACCTGTAATGACAGATATGTTTTATCAAAAGTAGCCTTAATCTATTTTTATACATCGTTTTTAAATAAAGTTGAAAAATAGTAGATTGCCCTATTGGTGTTACCCTACTGAGTTGTCGTCTTCCTTGCATCAAATCAACCTAATTTATGCTTCTTACAAATACGAAAATATCCCCTACTTTTAACCTGAAATACACCGTAGTGTTTCTATGGCTTGAACTAATTTTCGGTTGATATCACGCATTTGCTTTTGTAAACGCTAGTCATGCTAGTGTTGACAATATAATTTAATTCCTCATTTTCATGCATGCATACTCATTGAGAACATCATATTTAATTAAAACTATGAAGTGTAAATTTCAAGAAAAACTTATTTTTATTTAGCACTCAAGAACTGCGTATTCAATATGTATACTGCTTTACAAAACAGAGTGATAAAGATAGGTTCAATGTTCATACATTTGCGATAAAGCATAGCCACGTATCAAGCATTTTTAAAACTAACAGTTTAACAGCCGGTTTATTGTTAACATTAGAGCTATATTTAGGAAATAGCTTATTCGGTTTTTATCAAATAAGTTTGAGTATAACATGCGTTTAGTACAATATAACTCAGTAATCGTGTATGCTTTTATGAATGATATGGTTTTGTATATTACATTTCGAACGTTGAACTATTATGATTTCTCGCTGTACGAAAACTAATAACCAGAGGTATTTGTAACCTCCTATAAAATACGTTTGAACAAACTATGAATGAAATGAAAATATTTTCATGATATCGACATAAATTGCTTACCACGTTCAACAAATAACACTTTCTTACATGAGCTGTTCTTAAATTGTAATAAATAGTTTTATTAACAGTTGGTTAATAGTTAAAATTCTGTATTGTTAATGGCGATAACTGAAGATATAAATATTAACGAACAAACTACATGTAACATGCTTATGTGGTTATTATAGCAACGTAAATTGCTAGTATTAAGTATGTGTAGGTTGTTCTTCCATAATCTATTTCCACATCATTTTCTCGAAGGCTGTTTTGACTGTTGATTTGGAAACTTGCATACCTGACCGTTTAATACAAACAAATGGTATTTTGAAAAAAACATTTTGACCTTAAAGCACAACATCAAATCTTAAAAATATTGATCTTTTAACAATGTTAGTATCGTTTTATTATTAGGCCAGTGAAAAAAAATCCAGAAAAAACGCACACACACACACAAAAAGAAAATGTTTTCAATTCCATATATTTGCATGTGGATAGTTAATGGAATATATGTATTACCTACACTAAACATTGTATATGTATGATGGATGTACAGGGATGAAATATAAAAAGATCAGACAGGGAAAGTAGCATTCAAGGAGGACAATCAACCACAAAACACAGAAACAAACACGCAAACAGACAAACAAGAAGGCAAATGTAACAATAAATGCAAACGACATGACAAACACAAAAGGGTTGACAATAGGGCTACCGCCTTGGAACGGTCAGTGGCAAAGTAGGCCACTGGGGGTTTAAACCGGTTCTAGGGTGCACCAAACCTCACACTTACCCTACTGTCATCCCATTAAAACAGATGACCATTATAATTAAAACAAAGTGTTATAGAATTGGCACATGCATTTAATAAGACATGACGCATGGACATTGCGAAACAAAAGCGTACACACAAATCACGGGATAAATGAAGATATTAAATAACAGATAAACATATTTTATTTCCACACTAACATAATGATTCAAAGAGATTATTTTCTAAACATTTTTTTTTTAATCAATAATGTCTATAATACTTTGTACACATTAGACATACCTTTTCCATATTAAAGAAGTAATAGTCGCAAAAAGGCATATTGTCAGTATTATAAACATATGGCTGGTTCAATTTTAAACAAAAGTGTTACTATCTTTAATAATGAAGCATTGCACATACAGATATATGTATTCATTTACATTCATTATTATAAAAACCATTTAATGTTTTGTAAAGTGTTGTTTGATAGTTAGGTTGCATTTGTTGTTTTGAATTGTAATTACCCTCAGCTTTCTTTGGTGTTTTTAAACTTAGCACTACACACTGCAAATTTATACACACTTTTCAATATACATCACATACATGTAACAGATACAACTGTTTAAATCATATTATGTTTAACTCCATGTCATTTATGCGTAATGTGATTACGATCGAGATGATGTTGTACGTGTTTATTTTATTTTCTTGAACTGCTACACAATTATGTGTGTTATTAGCTTGTATCTTTCCTTTTGTTTAATTATTACAAATAGAGTTCTCTCGCAAAAAATTGACAATCTGTCCAATATAAAGAGAAATTAGCGTAGAACGTCGACACAGCATCAGCTATATGGCCAGAGGTTAACATCATTTATACCATCTGAAAATATAAAAACAACAAAATGTATAACAGTTTCACTTAAGAAAATAAATCACACAATGACACAATATTTTTAATCAAAAGAGTTCAGTCAATAGGTCTTCAATTGTATATTTCATTATACTTTAATTCTCTTCTTTGTTTGTTAGATAATGTAACATGGCGGGTATAAGTTTATTTACACTGTCCGAGTTTTATTGGAATGACACGAAGGTAAGAGTGAGATTTGATGCATCTTAGAACCTGGTTTAAACCCTCAACGGTCTATTTTGACACTGACCGTTGCAAGGCGGTAGCCATATTGTCAACCCTTGTGTGTTTGTGATGTCTTATCTTTCCTTTTAGTCATCTTTATATATAGTTGTTCTTTGTTTCTTTGTGTGTTTGTGATTGACTGTCGTCCTTGAATGCTACTTTTCATGTTCGATTTTTTTATCTATTTTTGGTGTACCCTAAAACTTGGTTTTGCCACTGACCGTTCCAAGGCGATAGCCCTATTGTCAACCCTTTTGTGTTTGTGATGTCATATTTTCCCTTTTATTCATCTTTATAATTGTTGTTTGTTTTAATGCGTGCTTTTGGTCGACTGTGGTCCTTGAATATAGATATAAAAATTGAACAGGAAAAGCAGCATTCAAGGACAACAGTCAACTACAAACACACACAGAAACAAAGAACAAACTTAAGGATGAACAAAAGGCCAAATAAGACATCACAAACACAAAATGCTTGACAATAGGGCTACCGCCTTGGAACGGTCAGTAGCAAAAAATGCCGCTGGGGATTTAAACCAGGTTCTAGGGTGCACCAAACGTCACACTTACTTAGTGTCAGCCCGATAAAACGGGACAGTGTAAATAAAGAAATCCCCGCCATAAACTATTCTCTAACCAACAAGGCAGCATTAATAGGCAATATAAGTAAAACACAAAGATGCTCGTGTATATATAAATACAAAAAAACAATAGCCTAGAAAGCCACAAAGAAGGTACTCAGTGGCGTGGCAGAAGCCAGAGCAACAAGTGAATAAACCAATGCTACATTTCCTGTTCTACTTTTATATCTACTTTTATTGTATATGAAGTAGAAATCTTGATCTATAACTATGCATATATGTTTAAAATGTCTGGGGAAAGCTTAATACTTTAAAATCATCAAACATATAAGAGTGTACATGTAGATTGTTGCTATTCAGATGCTTTGTGTACAAGCATATGCAGTACTGTCAAAGAAGATATTAACATTACACCGTGAAGAACAAAAACAAAAAATACATTAAAACTAAATAATGGAATAAAGTCTGTACAAACGATACTCTAACAATATAACATATATATATATATATATATATACCATGCATCCTCATTTTTACTAATTTAAAGTGGATAGGTCTAAATCAAACACAATATGTTTGTTTATTCTTCTTTAAAAGTAAAATACCTGCCTTGGCCCCGTGGATAGCACGTGCGACTATGAATCCTCACCGGCCCCATTGGGTTACTTCAGTGGGTCCTTAGACAAGACAATTATTATAGCCTCGTCCGTCAGATGTGGACGGTTGTGGAGGTAAACCATTGTATACGAGTATATCAACGTTAAAGAAATATAAAAATATATTTGAAAGTAAAAATAGGAGCTGATTTCCTTCGGCCTCTATCTTTGTCAGTACAAATTCAGATAAGAGATGATCATCAATGTGGCGACTGACCATGTTCCTGTATTTGTTTTATAGCGTAGCAAAACAAACTGTTGCATTTTAGCTGTTCTGTGTGAAGTGGTGTCAAAACGAGAAGGTGTGGGGTTTTTTGTTCACTTAAAACCCGAATTCACTATTTGGTGTATGTATAGGTAAAAGTAGATTTAATCATATATATGTATATATACTGCCTTTGTCTATTGATATCAGTACACAACTGCCATGTGTAGTATGTCTGTCTATTACTAAACAGGAACATATACATCATTTGAATAAGGATTTCACATGACATATTTGTGAATTATCTATTTTTACTTACGATATTTTATAATTTCCCTCAAAATTTTATCTCCTGCCCGATGCAGCTACAACTGGACAGTAGCATACTACAACAAATCTTGTTCCCTGGCGTCTTAGTGTGCAACCTGTTGCAATATGTTTTTTTATTCCTAAGTATTTTTTCACACAAAACCACAGTTTACAGTAACACCAAAGAACAAGCTTGCTACTGAAGTCGGCGTTTTTTTCAACGCCGCAATAACAAGAGTCATAGTGATCATTGCCTTCAAATAGTTGCACATCCTGATTCAGATCACCCATGTTTTATTTAATGTGTTTAATGCGCAATAGTAAATGAACTTGTGGTTGTCGTCGAGAATATATTGTTTAAAACCGTACAGTCACAAAACCGTACAGTCAAACAGTCAGCCAATCAAAATTTGGGGGTAGTTTTGACCTTCAATTATAGGTGAAGCTCCTCCTACTCATATCTAATATATGTATGTCCATGTGTTTCAGTAGATTAAGTACATTATGGTTAAACGTGTGTTAGACAATTATATTGGAGACGTACATTGATTGATTTGAAAGTGAATACCTTATATTTTTGATAGGCGAAATTGCTAGATGACGACCTATTTGGAATCTGGATTTAATAAATTGCTTGTTGGGAACCCAAACAAAAGGACACGCAACGTTTACAAACGAGTCACGAAAACAAGTCATATTCTTATTTTAGAACAGCGAACCAACCTTTCCGAAATAACATTTGAAATGAAAAGCAAAACAAAAAAATATATATTTTATTATCCGTTTTCATTCCCGCCATTTTGAAGCTGTGTCAACCCTTGTCATTTATTTACAATGTGTGATAAATATTGTATGCCCTCTATGTGTAGATTTGAACTGAATCATGTAATAGTAAATGAAAATAAACATAGCTTGCTGAGTATGTTAAATCGAATTTCACAGTGGGAACACTTAAGGTCAATGAATATACTTTTTGTTTGAGCATGTTCGGGTTTCTCTAAATTAAAAGTGGGAAAACCTACTTAAGGTTAATGAAATAGATTCTAAAACGTTGTATTTCGTATAAGTGTTTGATAATGTCAGGTTTCGGTTTTTAAGACATCGAATCTCAATCAAGTATATTTCAACATATACTATCTAGTAATTGTTTTATATTCAAAGGAGTTCATTGTGTCCACTGTGAATCGTTAACTGTTGTATTAGCAGCAGTGTATCATTTTAATTTGACATGAATGAAACTTCATATTTATCATAGATATACGGCTTTGAACGGTTACTTGCTTCAGTATTTGTCATATTAACATTATGTACTGTATCACCAAAAATCATATGTATTCAATAAGTTAAAGTTGTTCGCTAAAAAAAAAGAATTAAGCATAGCGAAATAATTCATTACTTCCGCCACCTGTGTTGCATTACTCATATTGCAAAGAAATCATTGTATGATGTAACATGACTGTATTACCTTAGTACGTTTAGATACTTTATATTAGGATGTACCTTACTTTGGACAATGATATTCCCACCTGCATCTACCCCTTCCTTGCGTGAGTAACAGCATAATTGACTGACATGTAATTCAATTCCTTCTCGAAATTCGTCGATAGCAACTTGGTTTCAAGGCTTCCAGTATGTATTCAAAATCGATATTCGTTTTACGTAAACATACTTTGACTAACATTGACATTGAAATGTTATTTGGAGTCAGATTTACATTCACCTTTTCGGCAATTGAAAATAGCAAAATGCCATTCCTTTACATACTATTGTGATCTTATTAAATGTGGCCGCCATGCTCGTGCGCTTTTGTCATTAAGATGTAAATGAATATTACTTTTTAAGAACTAAGTTTACTCTTATGTTTAAGCAATTTAAAACATTTTATTTAGTAGGAACAAACCAATACTGATTTGGCGTGCAATACACTATTTATAACAACATATGTATTCAATGTGGCGTAAATGTCGCACAATCTAAGCCCCTCATTTCCCCCATCGAGACAATCCCATTTTAGATACATGAAGAAGTTTGTGCTACCTAATGTGTGTAATCTAGTATTCTGACGCTTTTAATAAACTGATTTTCTGACAAGCGGTTGCAGTCGCTAGTTCACTAATGTATAAAACATGTATTAACCGTAACGGATAATTGATATGCCCCCGTTACGAATATTAATAAGAATGTGGGATATCTCTTGTTCGTCGTCCGTATGTACGTTGAAATATTGGTTCACCAAGTTACGTACCGATGGCGAATACGAGATACTCCTCCGTATTGACTTCCGCATTTGTATGGCAGTCGTAAATAATTACTTCGGCATTGAAGTGAAGCACGTATAACATGTACAAGTCAACAATATATCATTGTAGCAACAATATCAGTTTGACTGCTTTTTCTTAATTCATTCAGATTTTGTCGATATCTTTAAACGCTTGTTTTTTTACTTAAATACAATGTGTAGCATTTAAACATTTGTAAATGCTGTTCAGTATTAAGTAAAAACATTGGCAAATACACGCACGAGATTTTTTCCTCTTTGATTGTGCGATGACCGGAAAGATTGTGGATCATATGATGACCGCTTGCCAAAAAGGCAATATACGATTTACCAAACATGAATGGGTTGACAATAGGGCTGCCGCCTTGGAACGGTCAGTGGCATTAAAGGCCGCTGTGGGGTTTAAACCAGGTTCTGGGGTGCACCAAACCTCGCTATTTCCCTAATGTCATCCCAATAAAGACGGACATTGTAAATAAAGATAACCCTGCCAGGTTATAGTACTAACAAACAAGGCAGCATTAATAGACAATATAAGTAAAACACATAAATGATCATGTATATATAATATAAAAACGCATAGAAAGCCACAAAACAAGTACTTAATGACTTGGCATAAACCAGAGCAACACAAGAACAAAAACAAAGGGAATAGTGTTTGAACATGAATTTATTAGAACACACGCATAAAAGTTGTTGCAATAACAATTGAATTGAATTGGATTTTATAGTCGCAATAACAGCTAAAGTGTTGTTTATTGACGTGTACAGTCCTCCCTGTAAATGCTGTGCATTGTATGTCCTACATGTTGGTATGACACACTTCCCATTTATATACATGTTTTAATTAAAATACACAATACACGCGAAGTTTACATTAAAAATGTATTCTGTTTGAAATTATGTTCATTTTCTTTTGTCATATCCTCTTTGCACAGCAATAAAGTAATTGTTTCTGGATAATAAAAAGATGTCTCTGTTTTTGTTGCTACTGCGAGAGTTGAGTTGGTGTTGTTTCTATTGATTCCGGTGCTGCGTCAGTATTTGTTCGACTCGCGTATTTTGGTGTTCATTTCATTGATATGTTTCTCCGTTACATTTGTATAATGTGTCCCATTTTAAGAGAGTTGTAAGTGCACTTCGATATATATATATCACCAGAGGTTGACATCATTCTTACTATCTGAAAATAAAAAATACATGTTTTACATTGTAAGCCATTTAAACTTTAAAAAATAATAATACAGCACAAAGTTATTTAAAAAAAAATGTATTATGAATATGTTATGTTAATTGATGGCCTTGAAGATTAAGCGGCTTCTTAAATAAATCGTTTGTATTCTGGAAACCCAAGACCCAACTTTTGACGTTGCATTTAATTTGAAATTCACACAACAACACGTCATTGTCCAAGTCAAATATCAAAAAGCATGCACCTTTGCCATTTAATTCAACGAAAACCTACGTTATCCTTTCTGAGCCTCTTGCACTTTTGAAATTTTGCCAACGTGTCCTCGTGTCATTGCTTTTCGATTTGCGATTAAATATTGTGAAATAAATCGTTTATGCAAACATGTTTCAACTGACACTGAATCAGGTGACAGTAGCTGATAAGACCTTGTGTAGTGTTGCGAATCTAAATTTGCCTGTTTATACTGCATTACAATTATTAAAAAAACACTACGCAAGCAAAGAGTAATAATTAAATAATGAAATCTCTGCAATTAAATGCATACATGTAGTGACTTGTATGTATTGTTCTAAATAAAAGGTAGACCTAAACAGTACGGTGACTATTCACATTTCGTTGGAATTCAATGCATTGAACGCGTTTGATATATGCTCGTTTTGAGACGGCTCATTCAAATATAGCCCAACGCATGCGACATAATGTATTAAATCAATGCATAATAGCTCTTCAAAGCATTTTATGGTAGCTTTTTAATAGTTTACATCCATTTCATTACCAACGTGACTTAAGTTCGGTAGTTATTTAATTTTGTGTACATTTTAATAAACCATGTTACTTGAAATATGTTATAACTTGCATACGGTGTGCAGTGGGATCTGTGATTTCTGCATAACTTACCGTAGTGCAGTAGGAGCATCCCGTACGCACTGACATATTTTTTCCAATCGGATTGTTCCATCTGGCATTTGTTTTTTATTATAAGTACATGCTTCGTCTACATGTAGCTCTAATCCTTCTCTAAATTCGTCTACATGTATACTGAAAGGATCCCTTGTTAATAATTGTTTTGTATTATATTTCCTGCCACATACACAAACTCTAGCTAACAAGTACGCTCCAATATTGTGCGGGGTTATAACTACTGTCCTCCAATGGAAACAACAGTCCGGGTGATTGTGTTCTTCTTTAATATTTTTAACACGTGATCGAAGTAAATGTGCCCGCCATTCTGTTAAACGGACATCATTAATATCAGCCATTTGACTTGCTTAATTATGCGTTTATGTTTATATAGGTATTTTAAAACATGTATTCTGTTTAACAGTTGGTCTTTCAATTGTCCGGCTCTTGTTTTGTCGGAGTATTTATATGAAGAAAAAAGTTCATTATGACATATTTTATTATAAGGTAACCCTTAATACCACGCATGCGCAGATGGTTAACCTGAGATAAGTACAATTTGAGAAAAACCAACAAATCTATACATACCCATTATTCAGTCATTTAATTATGTCGATTCAAGAATTTCGGATTTTTTCTGACGAAGGAGTGCCTGATTTAACATAGAGAACCTACTGAGTGCCTGATTTAACATAGGGAACCTACTGAGTGCCTGATTTAACATAGGGAACCTACTGAGTGCCTGATTTAACATAGAGAAACTACTAAAAGACCAATGCTACCGAAATATTCACAGTTGTGTATTATAAGAAATTAAAGCATATATATTCATTCAAGTATAATATTGAGAGCTCAAAAAATCTTGAAAACTAGTGAAATATTTATCCAAATCTGATGATAAACAAAGCAAATATGACTTTTTTCTTCTGATAAGGATATTGAAGCCGCTATTTTATATCGGTATCGCACACTTCTAGGTGTTGTTCTGTTGAAGTGCTAAATAATCGTTGATCATTACTTAAACATATTAAGTACATGTCGTTTATCATGTTTATTCTGAAACATGGTATACGAGCTGTGTCTTTGTCTATAACATACATATTCATTGTGGCGCTTGTTTCTGCTAAATGTATTTTAGACTTTTCAGACGTAATTTAATTAGTTCATATACAAATATGTCAGTGAAAATGACACTGAGTGGTGAATAAAAAGTACATTACTTCTTTTGAAATCGGATGAAAAATAACAAATAATTATGCTAAAGTTGTTTTTGGTAAGTTGAGACACCCTGAAAGTTGTACTGCTAAGTGTAACGTTGTTAACATTACTCAAGTTATATTTCAGACTTAAATATTCTGTTGTCCCCGGCTACAAACAGTTTACATTGGAAAAACCATATCTAACCTTGTTTTGGCTAATACGTATTTAGTTCTGAACCGATTTCCAAAAATAAGTTATTTTTATTTACCACTGAAACATTATTTTACAATGATATATGTAAATACATATGTCAATATTATACAATTGCTAATGAACATTCGAAAGATAATATTTGGCTGAAACATGCGCGCCAAACAATAATCATTTGTTTTTGTCTTAGCTTCAATTACTGAAATTGTTGAATACATTCACACGTGTGTGCTGTAGCTACGAAGACTACGTATCGAGGGCTCAGCGCAAAACTATTCTATCTCCTTCTTTATTTTATTCATATGTAGTTTGCCTGTATAAGAAGGTACATTATCCTGATTATCTATACCAGCCTATCTTGTAAAATACAATATTAACATTACAACACCTCAGATGTACAACCAATCGCCTGTTGCATAATGACATAGGGATCAAACATTCACAAATGTTTTCTAACGCAATACAAACACAAATAACGTTCATAAATAAACTGAACAACACAATTTGTTTTTATACATTTTATTGAAAATGATAGAATGTAGTCATCACAAATTATTAAACAATGAGGCTTAGAATACTTTCAAACACATAAAGTCAACTGAATTAAGAGCTAAAGGTAGTCATATTGATAGATAGCTTTCTTTATATCTTAAAGTGTTCAATGTAACATTATAAGACAAAGTATCACACTAACGTAAAGTTGTTGTAAAAACACAGTTACATTATTATATATACCGTATACTTTGTCTTCACTAATCCCATGTGGTTTACATAGTGTGCATTTTAAAGTATTCATTTTGTGTTTATTTCCCTTGAAACTGCCCCTCATATCTGTGGCCAAGAGGATCGTATAGCAAAGACATATTTATAAAAACAGCTAATAATTCGTATTTAGTGTTCCAGATCGGTGTACTTTACGTGAATAAACAGTTTTCTTCTTATGGTTAGTATCCTTTGAGAAGTACACTTTTTTAATGTTTATAACCAAGTTTGTATGAAAACAGTTTTATGAAACAGTATGAAACAATAATGTTCCTTTTCCTTCCTCATTGTCCTTCAAATCTGTTTCCAATTGATGTGAATTTGTTTCATGATGCATGTATAACGACTACACGTATGATGGGTGAGCCGATGAGAATCTACCTGAAACGATAATAAAATAATTCTAGAGTATTGTTTCACCAATATTATTATCTTTCATTTACTTTATTATGCCTTCAGGAAAACTATATGTTATTATATGATTATATTATGCAATGCACTAAAGATGCAATTTTTTGAGCTTAATGTTATATAAACATATTTCACAATATTAAATGAATATATTCAATGATAATTGCTGCAGTATTAGTCTACTATTATATTTCAAACTATTCATCACCATTTCATGTATTTCATGTACTGATTCACCGAGAACCTAGCTAATTTCCATGTGGAGTGCGTGATCCAGAACTCCTGATCGAGAGGTCGTGGGTTCGATACTCCGTCGCGGCCACGTTATTTATCCTTGAGCAAGATAATTAATTCACATTGCTTAGTACTGGTTCTACCCAGGAAGCCATCGAGTGTGATTAATCTAAGTTGCAAGAATTTGTTTCGCAATCGATGTAAAATAAATATGTTTAAACATAAACAATTTCCATAATAATGATTGGTCAATAGCAATTTAGGTAATCATTTAAATAACTGGTTTGTTAAACTTCAAAAATATAAAAAGAATGCGAATGAACAACAACTTAATTAAGAAATATATATTTTACGCAGTATCATCGCCTTGCTGATGGCTCGTGGCTAGGAATGTAAACTGGACCTCTGTCCTTTTTTCCAAACATCAATGTAAACAACCATCCAAAAAGTAAATATCTTCTTATCCATTTTGCTACTTTTACAATTCCGCTATCATTAATATCCCCCATGTTTAATAATTATATCTTGTTGCATACACTGCGGACAGGCATGCATTATGTGAGTTACATGTTCTTTTATATTTCTTGAGCTCATGACGTCATATAAATTAACATAAACATGGAATTTGACCAGGTGCAATATTTACATGTGCTATTTGATAATAACCCTCTGTTCAGGAAAAACACCCGGAAACCTAAGACAAATATAGAACATGACGTATGTATGAATATAATTATTCAAATGTTCATGATAGGGTTTCCAGTTTTACCTTTTGGTATGTAATATTGCGTTTAGTTTAAAACGAACATACCTTTCCAAATGTATACCAACTTCAGAGCGTGTACAATTCCTTTTATTCGTTTTTAGATCTGCAGACGCAGTTTTCGTTTATAACAAATTTCTCTCCTGGATGTTCATCAACAGTATAAGAACAATTTTTGCTAAAATGTATTCCAACTCCATCCCTCAGTTCGGAAATATTATTGTCCTCCTGTATAGTCCCGAACTTTCCACACTCACACTGCCTTACATGACGGAAGCATTGTTCGCCCTTCAACTTTCCCTTTTTCGGAACATATTTACAATTTTGACTGGAGTGTTCCTCACTCGCACTGTTATCTGCCATTACTTGTTGAAGTGTAAATGCGAAATGAGCTTATAGCCAGTTCACATACTATACTGTATTTAACAGGAAGACGTTTATTGTAAAGGTTTATAAATAGTGAACAAGATTTAAGTGTACTCGATGGATATATTGATAAAGTATTTTTAAAAAAAATATGCACGCTGTGTAAACTTTAAAGAGCTTACGTCTAAGCTATATATACGTTTTCCATGTTATATCTGTTTAGTCTGATCAAGTGAGAAAGTGTTGATTCTTACGGCTGGCGGCTGGTATGCAGTCCTTGTTCTACCCAAGAAAAAAGGGATGGTCTGTCTCTGTCACAAAAATAATAAACATTCATAGATGGCCTTACATATGCTTAGAACGACGTTAAACCATTCAAGCAAACAAATAGTCGCGGTTTTACTATCCCCTGACCAATAAGTTCAGTGATATAAAACATATAACTTTACGTTTGTTTATCTGACAGCCAGTCTGACCATCCTGACCGCCTTGAAACGAATTGAAGAAGCTTCATTTAAACTTAGTACGTGATTTTTATCTCTAAACTATGGTGTATTGTGTTCTGGAATCAGGTCAAACATCAAGATAATATTATGGATCAAAGGCAATTCTATTTTCATGTATGTAAAATCGTTTAGCCAGCATGTTTACATTGGGACTGGTTGAGATAAATCAAAAAAAATTTGATACACGTATTTACCTTCACATGACGGTGTATGGCGTGCTTAATTCAAGCCAAAATCCACAGTTCAATGTTTCAAAGGGCTCAAAGATTGTAACTATAGGCCGATAATGTAATCACATATAGTATACATGTAGCATACTCAGCTCATGTAGGTAGATAACATGTTACTGTCTTAAACATTTCAAATCTTACTATTTTTTTGTGATGTCATACACCTTGCCTTTTATTTATCCTTCTAATTGTTGTTTGTTTCCATGCGTGTTTTTGGTTGACTGTGGTCATTGAATGCTACATTTCCTGTTCGACTTTTATGTCTACCTTTAGGTTCTTGCATACTTCTGATGTCTTTTTACCTTTGAAAATATATGTTACAGGTTTAACAAATGGCATTCGATTTTTAAAATAAAAAAATCCTCCACATGCTTGCAATCAGAACTGTTATTCATTCCGATCTTTGGAGATCGCTGAGCCCGATATTGATATACAGATATCGATAGTACACTATGAGACATTATCTTTTCTTACTTAAGTTTGCAAAAGTATGTTCCACTACTCCTGCCTTTAAAGGCTCTGAGTATTATTTAAACACCCTTAGGATATGTTGTCTGTTTTTTTATTTAGTCTTTTGACTTGTGATAGGCATATTCATAACCTCTGCTCCCAACTCAATTTCATTTTGTTTATTTTGCCCATTGTTTTTTTGTTTAGGACAAAGTATTATGTTAAAATATGTGACCATACGCCGCTGGCCATTGAATGGTAAGAAAATACCACATTGAAGGTTCCGTGTTCACCGCCATATGCATACCATCTTTGGGATGGCTTAACTCTTTTGTACTATTGACATTTTAATCTTTGAGTGCTGCTCAACCCCGAGATAGAGGGCCTAAGCAGTAGCAAGCATTTTTCACTACCGTTTATGAACCGAGATTGCAATATTGTATCGTGTTCGGCGATTACCCAATTTCCTATTTTTAGTTGTAAATAAAAATACCTTATTTTTCAAAATCGGTTGAGAAATAAAAAAAAATTCATGTGCGAAAGCTGTTTTTGATGGGTCATTTTCAATGCAAAATTCTGATGCCTGAAAAAAATGGTTATAAATTGTTGGATTTCAGTAAATTAAGACATCCTGAAAGTTGTATAGCAAAATATGAAGGATTACTGAAGTTATTTGAAATTTCGTAATTTTCTGCTGTCCCACCAACAAGGAATTTACATAGGAAAATCCGCATCAAAATATAATTTTGGCTTTAAAATATTTATTTCTCAACCGATTTTCAAAAGTAAGAAATATTCTTTACCACTAAAAATGCCAGTTCTAATGATATATAACTGATGTAAGTATTATTTAAATTGCTCTATTTACTTCAGAAAAACCTTTGGCTGAATTGAATTTTGGGTTTTAATAAATACTGATAAAGAAGGATAGAAATATCGGACAGGAAACGCAGCATTCAAGGACGACAGTCAGCCACAAAACACAAAAACAAACACGCAAACAGACAAACGAGAAGGCAAAAGTAATTAAACATGCAAACGACATCACAAACACAAAAGGGTTGACAATAGGGCTACCGCCTTGGAACGGTCAGTGGCAAAGTAGGCCACTGGGGGTTTAAACCGGTTCTAGGGTGCACCAAACCTCACACTTACCCTACTGTCATCCCATTAAAACAGGACAGTGTAAATAAAGAAATCCCCGCCATGATCTAATCTCTAACCAACAAGGCAGCATCAATAGGCAATATAAGTAAAACACAAATATGCTCGTGTAAATATAATACAAAAAAACAATAGCCTAGAAAGCCACAATGAAGGTACTCAATGACTTGGCAGAAGCCAGAGCAGTAAGAGAATACACCATTAAGGGCACGACAAGAAAGATCATGGACAAACATCAAACGCCACCGTCCCAATGGGCTTTAGGTAGGCGTCATCATAGGGTCCACAGCCTGTCCGAAGTAATAAAGGCGCACCAACACATGAAAGGTTATATGGCGCCTGACAAGAATGACCCTTTGGCTGAAACAAGCGCCTCAAACAATAGAACTAAATCAAATAAAACTATTTCTATGAGTTATCCTCATGTATACCATTAAATGTGCCATTTTTGAAAATATGATTCTTAATTCTCATTGTGATTTTTTTGAAACCTTTTATATTCTCTAAGGACAAAGGGCCATATCTTATTATTGTTAAAGTCTGCGAAATATATGCGTAGTATGTATGTGGTATAAAAACAATGTTGTAATACCCATCTACCGATTTCTGCATAAGCACTTGTTTTATTGGATTCATCGCCTCACCATTATTATCATAGCGGCATTATTTTCATAACAGCATAGCTAAGGTTAAAACGTTCAAACGCTTCTTAGTAATTTCAGTAGTCGTGTTATTTATGTCTTGTATATACTATAAGTAAAATAGTGTGTATAAATAACAATATAATTGAAATTATAAACAACAACACCGTAGAAAGAAATAGTAATTTAATTATATGTATTTTTAAAGAATGACCCATACAAAAGTACACATATTTTGACTTTGCCACTGACCGTTCCAAGGCGGTAGCCCTATTGTCAACCCTTTTGTGTTTGTGATGTCGTTTGCATGTATTGCTTTTGCCTTCTTGTTTGTCTGTTTGCGTGTTTGTTTCTTTGTTTTGTGGTTGACTGTCCTCCTTGAATGCTACTTTCCCTGTCCGATCTTTTTATATTTCTTTTTAGAAATTCAAGATAGCCTGCACCTATTAAAACCTATTTTTTAAAAAACAAATTTGTAGCGACTACTTCTTGAAAACTATAAGTGATATTGATATGGGACTTTTTCTAAAACAATCAGCATGACATGATTTTGGTTCTTGTTGAAAATTATTTTGATTCGATATTAAACATGGCTTCTTGGTTTACATAGAGTTATATTGTAAAAACTTGTAGCGACTACTCTTCTGAAACTAGTTGACAGATTTTCATGAAACTTCACAGGAATGCTGATCTAGCTACCAAAACCCTATCAGTAGAGCTTCAAGGTCATTGACCTCTTGTTAGTTACTAAAATGTTTAAAAACTTTCATTTAAGCATCATTGACCTTTCTATTTTTAAGTTCTGCCCCCGGATTTCTTGTGTTAAATAATCGGATTAGAAAACAGTATATATTTTTAGAAATTGTTTCATTATGTTGGATAAATCTAAATTGCATTGCAAAGTTTGTAAAATAACTGAAATTATTTTAGATGATTTATTTTCTGTTGTTCCCAGCAACATGCTGTTTACATTGGAAAAGCCCTATGCAAACGTAAATAGGCGCTAATATATTGTGTTCTAAGCCGATTTTCCAAAAAAAAAAAAAAAATTCATTGACCACAAACATAAAAAGTCTCCCCGTGCTACGAATCAGTAGTGTTATTTTTACTGGTCCTTTGGGACCAGCGAGCCCAATATAAATGGCTTTGAAGTAGAATATCGCTAAAGCCGGTGCTAGGGGGCGTGAGAGGTGTTAATTGTGTTTGTTGCTCCCAATGGATCACCTTTATCAGTATTTATTAACATTCACACTAGCGTTCGTTAAGTGCAGTGTGGCGGCTGTAAAAAGTCTCCCCGTGCTACGAATCAGTAGTGTTATTTTTACTGGTTCTTTGGGACCAGCGAGCCCAATATAAGTGGCTTTGAAGTAGAATACCGCTTAAGCCGGTGCTAGGGGGCGTGAGAGGTGTTGCTTCTTTCATTACTTCTCATGAACAGACTCAATAAAACCGAGTCTGCTGCTTTATTGTCTTAATTGTGTTTGTTGCTCCCAAGGGATCACCTTTATCAGTATTTATTATATTGAAACGGTGTATGTCAATAATATAAACATGTCCATGTACATTCAAAATATAACATTTAGCTTATACTTGCCCCAACCCCTCCCCCTCCACTCGCCCCGCCACCAAACAAGTCATGTGTTGTTTTTCTTTACGTGTGTACTGTAGCTACAAAGACATAGTCACCTATGCATAACTGTAAGTTGGCTTCTTTCTTAAGACTCATCGTCATGCTTACATATGATTTATATTAATACCAGTATTTTGTTAAATAGAATATTAACATTCCCACACCTCAGATGTACACCCAACCGCCTGGTACATAATGACAAAGGGGTCACACTTTTGCCAATATTTTCTAAAACAAAGCAACAATAACAATTAACGTACATAAATAAACTGGACAACACAACTTGTGTTAATATATTTTAATGAAAATGAGTATGCAGTCACAACACGGTATGAAACAATGAGGCCCAAAATAATAGACATATACTGTATAAGATCAGAATTATATCACAAAATTAATGCAGTCATATTTATAGAGATATTTATGTATATTTTAAGGTTTTCGTTGTCACTATGTAATAATAATTGTAAAAGCATAGTTACATTAATATATATATATAAAGTTATATTCTGTGCATAAAGTGCGTTTTAAATTATTCATTTTGTGTTTATTGCCCTTAAAAGTGCCTCTCTTAACTGAGGCCAAGAGGACCGTATAACAAAAGCACACTATACAAATTTAATACTTCATATTTTGTGTTCCAAATCGGTGCGTATTATGTGAATAAACAATTTCCTTCTAATGTCTATTATCCTTTTAAAGCGTTCAATACTTGTCACTCATTGTCTGTTAAGTTGTGTTTTCAATTGATGCGAAATGATTTCATTATGCATGTATAGCCTCCGCAAGTACACATTGTTGTAGAGCCGCTCCATTTGTTTTCTCCTGATATAGATTATACTGATGCCGATGTGTGATGTTTTAGTCCTCTATGATGATGTCGTTGACAGTGATATGCGTGATAGAAGATACAGGTGATCCGATGAGATTCTACCTGAAACGATAATAAAATAATTTTAAAATATTGTTTCATCAATATTACCTGTTTTACCATCTGGTAAAGTCAAACGGTTAGATTATAACATGCAGCGCATTAAATATATATATACTATTTTGTTAAAGGTGCGTGTTTGAACTTAATGTGCTATAAGTATATTCCTCTGATTAAAACAAAATGATTATAAACGGTGTTTAATATTATAAATACTTCATTTACAAACACATTTTCCCAGTTTTTAATTCAGAGGAATTTCTAATCCGTGACATATAGGCGATCGTCATAAGAAATAGATCACGTGATAACAAAGTAATATTTTGCGGATTGTTGTTTATTTGAACTATACCAGCATTAGTTCAACCGCATAGTGTTTAATATAACCTGATTCATTCGACGTGGGTACGTATTGTTTATGTTGTACAACGTGCATACCAAAAATGGTTTGAAGGTGTGGTTTCCTTCTTATAAAACACACGGTAAAAAAGATATACATCATGCTATTGTTCTTAAATTCCACATTTTTAATTTTTAATTCATTGATCGAATGCCTATAATAACGATTGGTCAAAGCAAGTTAGCTTTACATTAAAAAATTGTAATCAAAATGAATACTTGCGAATCGTTCTCAAGTAAGAAAATAACTAGTTTGCGAATGGGAAACATTTTTGGTGCTGAAATATTTAAGAAACTTTAAAAATATTACGCACAATTAACGCCTATTTGATGGTGTTTCTCTAGATAGGTAGTCTGGACTTCTGTCAAATTTTCTAGCTATCCACAAGAACAACCATCCAAAGAATACATAATATCCTATCCATGAGAATACTTGAACTACTCCGCTATCATTAATATCCCCCATATTTAATAAATAAATATATATATATTGTTGCAGACACTGCGGAGAACAGACATGAACTAAGTATGTTACATGTCATTATATACGATTGTTCAATGTATATACATGCATAAATGGAAATTACCCCCAAAACGTTGTCAATAGATATTAATAGCCACATCGAATGCTCATGCGCAATAGTGCCCTGTGCTAGCCAATAGTTATATTCTCCAGGTTTAAACAAATCATTTTCAGGAAACCGAAAAAAAAAAATTGAACATGAAAGCATTTGCAAAAGTACATGGCAGTGTTTCTATTTAAAATCATTGTTGCACGTGATCAAAACACGATAAGAAATTTAGGTAAAACCAAGCATACCTTTTCAAATGATTGTGTAACAAATTCAGAGCATGTCAATTCCTTTTATTGTTGTTTAGATCTGCAGACGCAATTTTCTGTTATGATAAATCTCTCTCCTGGATGTTCATCATTAGTATAAGAACAATTTTTGTTAAAATGTATGCTAACTCCATCCTTCGATACGAAAATACTAGTGTCCTCCTGTATAGTCCCAAACTTTCCACAGTAACACTGCCTTACATGACGGTAGCATGGTTTGCCGCCTAACTCTCCCTTTTTCTGAACATATTTGCAATTTTTACTAGAGTGTTCCTCACTCGCACTGTTATCTGCCATTATTTGTTGAAGAGTAAATGCGAAATGAGCTTATAGCTAGTTCACATACTATACAGTATTTAACAGGAAGACGTTTAATGTAAAGGTTTATAACTAGTGAATAAGATTTAAGTGTACTCGTATGGCTATATTGATAAAAGTATTTTAAGAACATTTGCATGCTGTGTAAAATTTAAGGATATTACGACTAAGCTATATATACGTTTTCCATTTCATGTCTGTTTAGTCTGATCAAGTGAGAAAGTGTTGATTCTTACGGGTGGCGGCTGGTATGCAGTACTTGTTCTACCCAAGAAAAAAGGGATGGTCTGTCTCTACCAGAAATATAATACACATTCATAGATGGCCTTACAAATGCTAAAAACGACGTTAAACCATTCAAGCAAACAAATAGTCGCGGTTTTACTATCCCCTGACCAATACGTTCAGTGATATAAAACATATAACTTTACGTTTGACTATCTGACAGCCAGTCTGACCATCCTGACCGCCAAAGTAGCTTTGAAACGAATTGAAGAAACTTCATTTAAACTTGGTACCTGATTTGTATCTCTACACTATGGTGTATTGTGCTCTTGAATCAGGTCAAACTTCAAGATAATATTTTGGATCAAAGGTAATTCTATCTTCATGTATGTAAAATTGTTTAGCCAGCATTGTTAAACTCTGTACGTCAATACAATGTGCACATGTAGCATACTCAACTCATGTAGGTAGATAAAAGGTTACTGTCTTAAACATTTCAAATCTTACTATTTTTTTGTGTTGTCATACACCTTGCCTTTTATTTATCCTTCTAATTGTTGTTTGACTGTGGTCCTTGAATGCTACATTTCCTGTTCGACTTTTATGTCTACCTTTAGGTTCTTGCATACTTCTGATGTCTTTTTAACTTTGAAAATATATGTTACGGTTTTAACAAATGGCATTCGATTTTTAAATACAGATATCGATGGTACATTCTCAGACACTTTCTTTTCTTACTTAAGTTTGCAAAAGGTTGTTCCACTACTCCTGCCTTTAAAGTTTCTGAGTATTGTTTAAACACCCTTAGGATATGTTGTCTGCTTTTTTATTTAGTCTTTTGACTTGTGATAGGCAGATTTCATAACCTCTGCTCTCAACTTAATTTCATTTTGTTTATTTTCCCCATTGTTTTCTTGTTTAGGACAAGCATTATGTTATAATCTGTGGCCATTGAAATAGGTACAAACAATCCTACTCTAAAAATATTAATGGTATGAAAATACCGCATTGAAGGTTCCGTGTTCACCGCCATATGCATACCATCTTTGGGATGGCTAAACTCTTTTGTACTATTGACATTTTAAAATTTGAGTGCTGCTCAACCCGGAGATAGAGGGCCTAAGCAGTAGCAAGCATTTTTCACTACCGTTTATGAACCGAGATTGCAATATTGTATCGTGTTCGCCGATTTCCCAATTTCCTATTGCATACCCTATTGTTTGGGGCGCTTGTTTCAGCCAAAGTGTTTTTGGACTTTTCAGATAAAATTGATCTACTACCTAAATATAAGTTTTTAAAAATCGGTTGAGAAATAAAAAAATTCATGTGCGAAAGCTGTTTTTGATGGGCCATTTTCAATGCAAAATTCTGCTGCATGAACATTTGAAAAATATATTTTTTTTAGAAATTTTATCCAAAAATGGTTATAAATTGTTGGATATCAGTAATTAAGACATCCTGAAAGTTTTATAGCAAAATATGAAGGATTACTGAAGTTATTTGAAATTTCGTAATTTTCTGCTGTCCCACCAACAAGGAATTTACATAGGAAAAGCCGCATCCAAAATATAATTTTGGCTTTAAAATATTTATTTCTCAACCGATTTTCATAAGTAAGTAGTATTCTTTACCACCAAAAATGCCAGTTCTAATGATATATAACTGATGTAAGTATTATTTAAATTGCTCAAGTTACTTCAGAAAAGCCTTTGGCTGAAACAAACGCCTCGAACAATAGTACCATATCAAACAAAATTATTTCTATGTGATAACTCATGTATACCATTAACTGTACCATTTTTGAAAATATGATTCTTTTAATTCTCATTGTGAATTTTATGAAACCTTTTATTCTCTAAGGACAAATATCTAATTATTGTTAAAGTCTGTGAAATATGCGTAGTATATATGTGGTATAAAAACAATGTTGTAATACGTTTATGACATTGATACGGGTGAATTCATAAGAAAATCAGAACAGTTTAACTAAAGAGGAGCGCAACATTACAGATGTATTCACAATCGTTTCAGGTTGTTTTACTCATATGCACATACCATATAATATGAAATATCAAGGGAACGTATGTAATAAATATGTAAACGATGAATGGGTATTTATGTTTTTGAAGCAGAAACGCTGAAACCCAATTTATTTAATTGTTCCGTCTAAATATAGTCTGGTTGGGATTTATTTATTTACACTGTCTCTTTTTGTCGTGATGTCAATATGGCACGATTGAGGTTCGGTGCACCCTAGCAACTGGTTTAAAATCCCAGTGGCATTTCCTTTTCCCGCTGACCGTTCTTATGTGGTGGCCCTATTTTCAACCCTTTTATCTGTGAGATGTCAAATAACCTTTTTGTATTGCTTCTATACTTGATTTTGGTTGACTGTAGTCATTGAGTGCTACATTTCCTGATCGACTTTGCGGGGATTTTTTTATTTACACTGTCCTGTTTTAATGGGATGACAGTAGGGTAAGTTTGAGGTTTGGTGCACCCTAGAACCGGTTTAAACCCCCAGTGGCCTACTTTGCCACTGACCGTTCCAAGGCGGTAGCCCTATTGTCAACCCTTTTGTGTCTGTGATGTCGTTTGTATTTATTATTACTTTTGCCTTCTTGTTTGTCTGTTTGCGTGTTTGTTTCTGTGTTTTGTGGTTGACTGTCCTCCTTGAATGCTACTTTCCCTCTCCGATATTTTTATATTTGTTTTTATATCTACTTTCAGGTCAACTTGGTCTCTATATTTTACTCTACAAAGCAATCATATCAAGGGCTTCGTGGAAAACTATTGTAAAAACTATTGTAACTACATATAAATAAAGAACAAGATACAGTAGTTTTCCACCAAGCCTCGATATAATCATCTGTACAGTATCTTTGGTTTGTTTAACAATCATATACATACTCATTGAATGATGTCTACATTTAAATACGTTGCTACATTGTTTACATCATAATTTAATCACATCTTTTCCGTCGAAGTCCATTATATTTTGTCAAAGTTATTAACGTTATAATTCATGTTAATTTACATGAATATACGCATGTTTTTTGTCTTACATTTAACGGTTCATTCTCACGTGGTTCTGCCAAACCACTTGGTGGCTTTTATGTTTTTGTTTTTTATGCTCATTTTATTTTATACATTAGCTATCAACCTTGTAGTATGTTATACTTTTATCGCATATCAAATTTGCCTTGGTTTCAGAGGATAACCTGTCGGGTATTTTCTATATTTACACGGTACAGTTTTATTTGGATGACAATAGGATAATTGACAGTAGGTTTGTTCCATACTAGAATCGGATCTAAAACCCAGGAGGCCTATTTTTCACCCACTTCCCAAGACGGTGTGATATACTTTGATGGCTAATCCTTTGTTTTTAAATATGTATATATCTTAGTATGTAATTGCTGTTTTGAATGTGTGTTTAAAATGGCTTCCATCCGTGAATGCACTATTTCTTGTTTTATGTATATCTCTTGATTGCAGCAGTGCGTTTAATCCGTGCTAGGGAACTTGAGTGATGTAGTACTAGTAGTTGTTACCTATGAACAGACCTCTGCTGCTTTCACATGCTTCAATGGGTACAGCACTATATATACTTAAGACGATTATTTCAAATGCAACAATATTTGTAAGAAAACGTTTTTAGTAAACAAAATATACTAGCACATGGTAGAGACGTTTAAATAACATTTATCTAAAACTTCTGCTGGTTTTATGAACAGGCATATAACCCTTCTGATCACTCACGTACATATACAATAAAACTAAGTGCACTACTTTATTATAATCAGCAGATCAATTTACCCTCAGTATTGTAAAATAACAATGTTTGCTTTTATTTGAATAAGATATAGTAGATCATAAAATAACTGCAATAGAAAACAAAGACAATTTTTTAGTTTGCGATTGATTGTTTATTAGCATTTGCATTATAAATAAATATTTGTAATGATATATATACACTATTAATTTGAGAAAATGATAATGATAATAAAAACAAATTTAATTGTTAATTTACATTGTAGGTAATTCAAAGAAGCAAAGTAACGCTCCATTGTCCACACAATATTTACTTAATGCTGTATTTCGAATGCTTACACAATATAATGGAGGCATAAACAAATTATCAAAATGCAGAACGTCCAATGTCCACATTAAGTAATAGCACTAAATTTCCGAGAGACTGAACGAAGTGTGTGAAACGTCTGTTCTTGAACGGGCAGGACAATGGCAATGACATACCGCCTGAAAGAAAAAAAAATATATGTAGGCATAAGAAGTAATAGTTAATCTGTATTAATATGACATATGTTATTTCATCCGTATACGTATTAGTTACCAGCATTATCACACGTTATCAACATTTGGGTGAACTTAAGCATTCAGACTTCTGGTGTGGCTGAGCAGTTAAATATAAATATGTTTGATTAAACATAATTTTTAAGTATATGCATGCATATAAAAATCAGTGTGTGTATACATTTAAGACGTATTCTATAAGTAGATATAAACATCGAACAGGAAAGGTAGCATTGAAGGACGACAGTCAACCACAAACACACAAAGAAACAAAGAACATTTATATATAAAAATGAATAAAAGGCAAGATAAGACATAACACACGGGTTGACAATAGGGCTACCGCCTTGGGAACTGTCAGTGGCAAAACAAATACACACCAAACCTCACTCTTACCCTATTGTCATCCCAATAAACGGGACGGTGTAAATAAAGATATCCCCGCCAGGATATAATCTCTAACAAACAAGGCCGCATTAATAGGCAATATATGTAAAACACATAAATGATCATGCATTTATATAAATAAAGCCTAGAAAGCCACAAAGTAAGAAGCCATAGCAACAAGAGAATAAACCGTTAAGGGAACGATAAGACAATATTTAAGACAAACATAAAACGCAACCGCCTTATAAGGATTTAGGTAAAGTAAACCATGTTAGGCAATAGGCAATATAAGTAAAACACATGAATGGTCATGTATATATACTCTAAATAATAACTATTAATACATATTACTACACCATGAATGTTAGTTAACGCTGTACAATATTTACATACTATTTAATCATATTAATTTGTAACGTTTCATTGTATAATAATATACGATAAATACTTACTTAATATATAGTATTTTCTCTAGGACAGTAGCAAACTTTTTGTAGTTTAATGCGTGCGCCAAGCCTGATTGCCCGATATGTACAGTCTTTGCTGAAATGGATTTCCACACCATCGCCGAATTCATGGATTTGAATGACCCTCCGCTTCTTAATATGCTGTTTATCCGCATGTCTTTCGCAGACACAAACTCGAACTAAGACGAAGACTCGTGTTAGTCCAATACTACACGGAAGATTTAAGTGTTCAAAGCGGCACTCATTGGAGTCATGCTCCTCAGTCTGACTTTGTTGCGAAGAGCAAAAGTTAGTGCGCATATTTATCATTGGAGCGGTGTTTAGATCGGCCATTTTCGTCTTTTATTGAATGTATAACAATATTTCAAATTATGCGTCGTATTTCCGTTGTGGTTGTCAAAGATGAATACCAAGCTCAACAAAGATCATTGTTTTTATATATGTCTTTGTGGAAATTTTAAAAGTAAAAATAGAAGCATTGGTCATCCTATATTTTTGGAGGTGGATTTTTTGTACCTATTTCAGGTTTATAGTAGCATTTATACATTTAACTACTGTTTCTGGAATTTCCAGAGTCATTGAACTTTTGGCACATGCCACGTCTATTTACGTCTATGCTAAATCTATCGAAGCTTGTCACCAGTATGACGCGATGCATAGGCGGCGCTACGTAGCTCCTCCTTTGCTCTAGAAAACTGTTATCTTCAGTGAACCTTACCCAATTTACCTTTGTGTCATATACAAGTAGATAGTTATACAGTACGTAACAGTTTAATCAATAGACAACATATCCGAAATATTTAGCTGCCTGACCTGTATGGTTCTCGAATCTGTTCAATTTGATAACTGTAATGCGGGAAAATAAACATACAAACATAGTTTGTAGTCTATACCATTTGATATAGGTATATGTTGTAAGTGTTGTAGTGTAAATTACAATAGTTTAGCACTGATTTCCCTTTAAAGATGAATACGTATTCTAAAAATGGGTGTTGTAGTTATAGTTTACCGTATAAGACATAACAGGATAAAAAAAGCATATTGGTTCGGTGTGATTCATAAATACAGGTAAAGTACGGTATAAATAGTTACCACCAATATTGTATCGGTTTTCATACTCGGCCACTTTAGACTTTAGTAAATAGGCTTCTTTAAATCTCACATTCAGACTATCATTTATTATTTAATAGATAACGAAGGTAGAGTTACACAAGAATACCGTTCAACCAAACCAATACCGAATACCAACTGTTTGTGGCCAATGAAGCTTTAGAAAAAATGTTGCCATCATGTTTGCAAAACAATGGTTGCATTCCTGATCCCAGTTTCTAATATAGCGGCGCATGGCGTTTATTATACTTGATGTTTGTAGACATTGCCCTAAACGTTAGGAAGCCCATGTCATTATTATGTATGCTTACCTCATGGCGTATCGTTGAGTAGAAATGGCATTAGCATTTTGTTAACATACACGATTCGTAAACACATACATATGCATAGCTTAACAATATTCACAATACTGCGATGTATTAAGTTCTATGTATTGCTGTCTGATATACAAACAACCTGTTTCGTCCAAATAAATATCCGTCGAACGCTCTCAAAAACTGAATATGAACAGGTTTTTTAATGTTAATTAACTCGAGGTGCCTAAACACAGTGACCTCTCTTCAAAAGTAGCTTCAGAATGTTCACAATTTGTGTATGGACAAGAACACAATCTGCCGTATGTCTCTCTCTTCCTCTTTCTCTTGAACATTATTTATATTTCGGACTGGTACGATTTTCAAAACTATCCGACATGTTTTGTCTGACGGGAGAAAATAGCGTCTGGACTTAAACCGTTAAACGGTTTAAAACAGTGTGTGATTATCCAGTTTTAGTGCACACTTATGTTTATATAGTGTTTCGATATTTTTCAAATGTTAAACCTCTATTAACTGAACGTGGCATATATATTAAATAAATGGGTTTTGTCAATAGATACTGTTTTAAAATATGCATTTACCTTATTTTAATATCAACCTCCTCTTGACTGTCTTCAAAAATCAATTTACTACCGTTTACACAGTTTTCAAGTATTTGTTAATAGAAAATACATTTGAGGTAATATGGTCCTCTCCGATTTAAAAAACTCTTGGTCGAGAGGCAGATATGCGCAAGGTATGTTATTTGTATAACTCTTCAGTATGTAAATCAAAGTAAATATTAAATAAAATTGGTCACTTGCTGTAACGTTTACCATCTATGTGATAACTAAATGTATGTTGATATAAAACATATGATATGCATGTTGAAGTTGATTTGTCTTTAAACAAAATGTCTAAATTTTACCGAAAGTTTGTTTTCCAAATTACAAATACTACAAAACCCAGCTAACCTGCGTGCATCATTTAACTATTCAGCTAACGACGAGCTGACGGATGTCGCTTTGGCACGTAATTATGTCTTCTTCGCGAAACAGTTGTGGGCGCTCTGTTTCGAGATGATATTTTGCTTTGCTTCATCCTCCTCCGTTCAAATAAAGTAAAAAACCAACTGAAAGGGTCAAACAGACTCCATAATTTTATCCGTTTCTGATATTTTACCACATTAAGATCAGCCATAGTTTGTGATACAGAAAGTATTACTAGTGTATATTTAACGCAAATAGTTCGCTAGAAAAGCATTTTTTTTTATTTATATACTCAGTTAACATAATGCCACTGGTATTTCCATTATTACGCATGCGCGATTGAGGTTTGAAATATTTGTTCATGATGCAATTATTACAAAGTTTACAACACACGTGAGCTGTCATTATACAATTAGGACAGGGGCGTCTACAAAATTGTTATACTAGACGTACCGCCATGAAAAATGCAGTATTTAAAATTGTGTCATGCTAACCCATTTAAAATATTATTATTTTTCTTCACGCTAAATATATTGAAAGGAAAAAGAAACGCATAATCAAAATAGTGCCTATACTACACTATTATATACACCTAATTCAACGTAATATTGTAGATATATCTCAACGTGTTTTGTACAAAAAGGGGCTACAACTTATTACAGAAAGGCCAACTCTGTCATGTAGTTTACCTTTTACACAAAGTACTCTTTGTTACACGAAATTCATAAATGTTGAAGTTTCGCTTGAATAGGTCAAGCCATTTCAGTATTTAATGTTAAGAGATTGCAACGTTTAAAGCCTAAGTATTTTCACATGCTTGAATCAATTGCACATTCTGTCGATAATGAAACTTTAAAGGGGTAACAATTGGTGTGTTTGGTGCTGTTTAAATCCGAAAGGACATACATAATGTCGCCCTTTACCATTCGATTAGCAGTAGCATATTAAACATACTATATATAGCGTAAATGCCCATTATGCGTTTCTTTTTTCATTCAGTATATATATAGAAGTAAAACCTCTATATTTTATGGTAGCACATGTAAATATTATTGGTGTAACTTTATATTACAGGTGCATCCATAAAACATATAGTTGCACCTATAAAATATATAGGTGTTCTATATTCTATAAGTTTTGTCCCCGATCGTAGACCATAGTTCGGGTCTACAATATCAACTTACCAAATAGAGTTACGAGTAAAATGCTCAAATTATTCCTGGTGCACATAAACTGTGCAAACTGAATTTTCTTGCAACCAATGGGTCAAGTTTAGAGTATTTCATTATGTGACGTTAGTCATAATAGAAAATATCATTATATGACAATTTCACGTCGATCCCTAGTCTCCTACGTAAAGCCTGGTGTACCTCGTTAAATTCGTATATTGTGTCCTGAAAGTTTCTTCTACCAATTTATTTTTCTTCCGAGCTTTTTCACCTAAGGATTTAAAATGAAATGATCATATGACAATGCATCTTAAATTACATGATATATTACTTGGGTACAAAGTTACTCTTTTATTTAATAGCATAATATACTGTTTTTTATGGGGGGGGGGTTCTTGTTTGTTTTTTTCGTTCATCAATGTTTTACCAAAATTACCCTGACACAGTAAAAATTACTTAAACGAACTTTAGAGAATAGTAATTCCTCAGTTTCACAAACTTCTCAACAAGTTTAACCAATTCAAATGTCACTTAACTTTGATAAAGTTGGACTTTTGCATGACTACTTGGTAGTTCTTGCTTTATTTTGTCAGACTCTGAACATATAATATTGAACGTATGTTAAACCCCAGCGGCCTTTTTGCCACAGACCGTTCCAAGGCGGCAGCCCTATTGTCAACCTTTTTCTGTGTTTCTGACGTCATATGCCTTTATTCCTTATTAACATTGCCATTCATGTTTGTCTTTTTGCGTGTTTTGGGGTTTATTGTGTTCTGTGAAAGCTTCTTTTCATGTTTGACTTTTATACTTATATAAACGGCTTGGCCGCTCAGGTCTTCAGGAATATAAAATGTCGCCAGTCAATTAATGTCGGGATTGAAAAAAGAAATTAACCATATTATAAGTCGTAAATAGTCATAATCCCAAATCATACTACAATAATTTAGCATTCAACGCTTACATGCACGTGTAAATGCACTTCTATCAACCTGCATTATGTAATGCGTATGCATCGTTTTGGTTTGCACATAATAATCGATACTTCAATGAATAGTAACGTTGGAAACAACTGCTTCTCTTAAACATATACATCATAATGAAAATGAAATGGACAGATAAACACTTTTCTTTTTCATGAATATATTTTTATTCTTTAAAACATATATCAAACCCAAGTACAAACGGTATAAAGCTTCTATGTATTTAACATGTGAAACAAACTACATAAACAGCAGAATATATTTGGCACAATACTGAAAGAGTTTTTTTTTTAAAAACATTCCACTAAGCCTTCTGAATCACTCAACGTCATCATTATAATTTGTCATGCAAACATAGCCGTGTCAACATAGTATGCATGAAAAAGTAAACTGCATTTAGAAATACGGTTGTGGCTTGGCAATATCATATTTTGCGATGCAAATTGGTAAACTACCGTATGAGTGACTAAGTGAACGGTTTAAGGCCCATCATGAGTGACTGAGTGAACGGTTTAAGGCCCATCAAACAAAGACAGGTCAATGAGCAACCTGTATCCTTGCATTAACATACACTACCCAACTTTTTATAATCGGTCACCCAGATTTTTTGAAAATAACACGACTTCTAAAAATGGAAATCACCGAAACACATACCGATATTTTATTAAGTTTATCAACAAGGTTTTAGTCCAATCAAGGCAGATTAAGTTTTATAAATCGCTAGCGATATTTGTTAAACGACGCCAGTTAAAATTTCAAATGACAATATGAATTATTAAAAATTATATAATTCTCCGAAAAATGACCGATTATAAAAGTTGAATAGTGTACCACTACTTAGACATTGTGTTTTGTGAGCTTCTAATGATACATCAGTCCTAACAAACGTTGACTTAATATTGTGCATTTATCTTTTTCTATTTTGGCCTCAATTTGAATCATGACCGCTTCTGATTTTATAGATAAAATGCATGCCTTTCCGTTTGGTATGGCACTTCATTCGTCTTTATTAATGACCTAAAACAGTTCATATTACAGTGGTGAAATGTCTTCCAACTTCATTTAATTTCAGCAGGTTCACTGTTTTTATGTTAATACATACTATTTAACCCAGTTTCTAAGGGCTGGCGTGGTGCAGTCGGTAGCGCGGCGGATTTGTAACCGGAGGCCCGGGGTTCAATCCTCCGTGATGCCACAGAGTTTCGTCGGTGTGTTCTTGGGCAGGACACTTTCCCTTAGCCTCGTCCGTCGGATGGGGACGTAAACCGGACGGTCCCGTGTGTCGGTCTATCCTCCGAGCACATTAAAGAACCATAGGAATCTATTCGATAATAAGAGTAGGGCACGGTTCCCGGATTCCTTTGTATCCTTCCCCTCTCTCTGGGTCGGCTCTACATAACCTATATTGTGTTGACAAGCCGTTAAACAACATTTTATTCAATTAACCCAGTTTCTTATTTCGTATACTGTAAAAACAACAGCAGACATCGCACACAGCAGATTATCATCGTCTGTCTGCAGATTAACATCGACTCGGAGCGTCACCTTTGTGGAACTTGTGGGTAATCGATTCATATCATGTTTGAGAGACCATCCTTGTCTTGTGGTTAGTAGCTGAATTGTGGATCTGTAAAACAATAATCGCATTTATAACATGATTTAATACTTTACCAACATATATACCTACCGCAGCAATATTTCTATCAGCAACGATACATAAGAAGCCAAATAGGGCAATTCTGATAAAAAAAAACTCATAAAAAAGCGTTGGTCAGTTATCAGTTCTAAATCAATACTGCCTATATATCAACTCGTTGTACTGACTGCATTAGCAAATTAGTTCAAGCAGGGTCTATATCGATTGTCTCGCAGACAAGATAACAGGAATAGTTTACGTATCTCGGCGTATCTTGGATCTAATGGCTAGTGTTGTGTTTGGATGTGGTGTCTTTAGTTTGCTATATAGTGTACGTTTATGCATACACAGTAATTCTGGATAAATTATAGTTTATACGTAATGAACACTGTGAGTATGTATAATTATTGTTATGACGTAAAGAAACTAAGTCATTAATCTTTAAGACTTCAGATGTTGGTGTTTTTAAGAGTGTAGGTCAATTTTAAGTAACCACATGGTAATTTAATTAACTTAACTGAATACAAATCTACATTGACACATTATTAATGACAACGTGGTCCGAGTATTAAATTTCATACCCCATCCAACCCCTTCTCCAAGAAGAGAAAACAGGGTTGACCGGGTTATGAAATAAAAACATAATTTCGGCTTACAATGTTTCCATTTTGTAAAATTAAAACATTTAATAGGTGCTTTTAAACATGTTATCGCATTATTGCAGTAAAAACAGTTTCAAAACGTGTTTTATTGTCAAGATATCCATTATAAAATCCTGCTAATATAAGCTTTCCCATCGCTTAATGGAATTAATGCGGGACCACGTAATGGAAATTAAGATATATTCAGATCATGCTGATAAGATTTATATTTGTTTACCTAAGTGTTAAACATAAACGTAAATCAAACATTACATACTCATATAAAGTATTACGTCTGTCACTTTAAAAAACAAGTGATACCGGAGCCAATATGAAACAGATGCAAAGCCGCAGTAAAAGAGGTATTTTCAAAACGATTTTAAAGCAGCCTGAGCAATAGTTTAACTAGAAAAATGCTATCATATGTTTACTGAATTGTTTTAAGATGTAGTGCTGGCCTACATAACACTACCTTTATAAATGATATAAACAGCTATGTAATTCTATTCATGGACAAAATTGATGTGTTTTATTTAATATTTATAACACGCACACATTGATTACACTTACAATTCATTGACCGTGTCGAAGCGGCGGTCTGTGTTTGAGAACAGCAACATATCTTATGAAGATTGTAGACCGAATGTCCGTAGCGTTTGCCTTTTAACTTTTTCCAAGCACATTCATTGGAGAAATGAAAGTCCTTTCCATCCGATTCCGTCGTATCAACTACCAGGCCACTTTTGTAGACATTTGTGTAACATCTACAGCAGCATTTTCTGATCCACACATATAGTGTTATTCCATTGAGTGTTTTTTGCGTCTTAATATACTTGCAGTTTTTGTCGCGGTGAGTTTCTCCATAAGCATAATCAACAACGTCGTCATCTGAACTGCTACTACTGGACGATTGTCTATTTGGTCTGTTTGTGTCCATCTTCAATTTTCTTTTCTCTTTTAATAACCACTTTTGGTATTGTGATAATCGTTTGTGTTATGTTACAAGAAACCTTGTTTTTATTGTAAAAGTAATTTATACAGAACATGACGTCAGGTGGATTTTCATTGGACAATCAACTGGGATTGGCCAATTTTCATTGGACAATCAACTAGGATTGGCCAATGTTGCAGTATCTTAAAATATCAACGTTTTTCAGGGTGACTAAAATTTACTGCAAAAAAATGACGTGTGGGGAACATAGTAAAGCGTAGTCGACTTTGTATTAATATAAAGCAATCTCAAATAGGCAATATATACATAATGCGATTTAACAGTCAACAAACGCTTTGGTACTGTTAAAAACAACAAGCCATTATATTGAGTTAATGAATAGTATTTATAATACTATAATGTATCGATTGACAAAAATAAAATCGGCAAATAATTTGCATAACTAAATGTCTATTCACCACTGTAAATTTCCAAAATGAAGTATTGTATGGCAATAACTATTGCAATTTTACAAATGACAACTACCATCAGATAAAATCGATATTGAAAGATTTTTTAAATGAATATTCACAACTTGGAAATATCTTTGAAGGTAACTACGATATCAAATATTTCTACCACGCTGTTGTTGACTCAATTGTTTTTTAATGTAATATGAACAACCCGAAACTTGAGAGCAATACATGCCATTGCCAAGTTTCAAGTGGGACCTCTACACTGACATACAACGTGTTATTTTTTTTTATTAACTTGCCTTTATACAGTTTTGCTTTTATTCGATAAACAAAACATACTTATTAAGGAGTGAATGGTTTGCAACTAGATACAACTTGTTACGTATTCATTCTGGTCAAATGTCACAACTAATCTAAGATACAATCCCTATGTAGCATACGATATACTGTAAGCTTCACTTCTTAATATTTACATACTGTTCAGATCACGAGACAAAGGTCGATATAGAAGTATGCAGTGATACTTGTGATAAAAGCTTGATTAAATATTCAATTCGTAGCATGTTGCGACATGAATAATATATTTGTGCTTACAACTGTTTATTGGGTAAACATTTGGGTCACATTCTGTGTGTGGTGCAGAAAGAATGTCGTAGGCAATAATACAGTCATATTCAGTAAAGACGCCAATTTGTTTTGTTGATCGATATTAATTGACTTGTAAAACTGGTATAATACAAATACTTTGTAGGGGAGAATTATTCACGGTTATTTGATACACGGTATCTTTGATCTTGTATTTGGTTTTTGTATAAAATTCCCCTCAAACCGAAACAGAAACTATGTTTATGATTTTTCCGTAAAGGAGACCCGTGTAACATTTTGATTGGTTGTTAGACTCATGTGTTAGTTGTCTGTTAGCTAGGTCTTTATTGATTTTAGAGAACGTACAGTCAACTTTTGCAATTCCATCGATGCGTCATACACTGAATTAGAGCGCAATTGTTTGGTATCAGTAAATAAAGCATTGTAATGAGTTCGCCCTCGTCTTGAAAGGTGTCGTTAGCATGTTTTTTCTCTAAATAGTACATACTTTCCTTGCAATTGTAATATGTACATTTTCTGACGTCTGCCTTTGGATTAACCCGACCTACAACACACTAAATCACACTACGTCGCAGGGAAAAAAGCAGGCTACTATGTGTGCAGCTGCTTATTATAGATAAAACACAATATACAGTAACATGGAAAGCCAACATAACACACTTTTTATCTGTAAGCGTAACTCATTTATTTGAATAAGTGTTCTCTCATTACAAAACAGCACTTTCCTTATTGGTTATTGTATCAATTAATGACAAGATCATTGTAGACGGTGTACTGGTGGATTCCTATTGCATTAATCATTCCCTATAAATACGTTTAAATGTTGATATAAGTTGAATACTCATATCTGTTTGGTTTCCCATAAAGTCTGTTTCACTCTTTATCTTTTGTAAAACCGTCGTGTTTCCCCACATTCTAACAATGTTACAAATGACGCATACACTTGGTTTTTCGAAACTGTAGCAGTTTTGACCTGTCAATATTCTGTTAGCACGTGTCAGTTACGAAACTAGGCTTTCAAGGAATTACATGTACACGCTATTGCATCAGTTTGGTATCCCACTTTCTCTAACGAGCTCTGGTTTCCCATGAACTTTTGAATGATTGCAAAAAGTGCATACAATTAGGGTTTACTGATAGTAGCCGATCCCATAAATAATAAAAACGGAAATATACATGTGTCAGAGCTCATATCGTGGTTTCCCACGATTTGTCAAAGGTCTATACGATACTCCGCAGTACAGTTGTTTACATCAACGTTGTTGCGGCCCTGGACACGGCTTAGTTAAAATATTGTATTGGCTTTACTTCTACAACCTTGTGCTAGTTTTACAATATCTTCTGTTTAGCTCAGTGCGTTCATTGTAGATAAAGGGATACATATATATTTAGTGAGGGTAAGTTAAGGTTTACTTGGTTAACAATATGACATTGTAACATGTTCGTCTTATATATTGATGTGAATCGTGTATTTTTTTTAACCTAGTTACTGTAAAGTAGAACGATGCCCATATTCTATGCAAATGAGCAATGAATATATTTGATTACTATTTTTATTATTATAATAGTTACTTTCATGCATTATATGATAGATACTTGTTTACTATCTTCATGCTATGACTACGTTCAGACCGTAGAACGGCATTGTAACATACTGAACTGTATATGTTATTTAGTACCTTTTCTATCAGAGCTAAAATAATATAATATGAATTAGAGTATTTTTAATTTAGTCTTGACATGTTTACGATTGCTATATTACGCGTACATGAATTACGTTAAATAACTTTCGTTACGCAATACACCGATGTGACTTAAACATTTTTAAAATGTTTCTTTCAAATTTTCTGTAAGTATATTTGTCATAGCATCAATATGTGAACTATTCTGAGTTCATGTCGTGTTGTTAATTAAATTAAATAAGAAACGGGGTAATTAGAGATACATTAATTTGTATTAGCCATAGATAGGTTAAATGCATATTATTCTTATCCACAGATGACTTCCAATACATCAGATGATACTAGTTCAGCCAAACATACAAGCAAGAAACAGAAAACTGACAATACCCCTTCCGCAGTAGCACCTGATGGAGCCAGTAACCAGGACATGTCTAATGCTGACAACGATTCATCAAACGACGAGCCATCTGACCTGTCGATAGCTGTCATGCTTAAGTCAATGAGAGTCCCGGACATGAACTACGTAGAGCCATTGAGAACAGAGTCAGGTAAATAATTTAATTTATTATTTCTTATGGTATTGTTATTTAACAAATAATATTTGAACTGTTAGATAACAAAATAATAACAAGCCGTTTCATAATCTGTGGGCGTGGTTTCCTTCATGTGGTTTGTATGAAATAAGTTATAGGAAATATAGAAAACATTGGAGCATTCAAGACGAATATCAAACACCATAAAAAGGTACAGTTCAATTGAATATGTATGTGCTTTTGTTTATAATTGTTATCTTATACTATACGGCAGTTTACCAACGTAATACTTCTAGTTGTAGGTGTTGCCACTATCCAATGACACATGTACCACAGCATTGGAATATATATATTAAATTTTGATTTTATATTTATTTAAAGTGTAAAGATGAAGGTTTGTATCTGTTTTCTTAAGTCTCTTCACAGTGTAAAAGTAGAGATACAGTAAAACATATCGCAACTGTTCCGTTAACGTTTACATAATATTATAATAAAGTAAAAAATAGGTGTTGAAAGATTTAAAAACGGTTATCATAAACTGATGGGGTATGTTCGTATTGCTTCAGACGTGTTATCAATGTGGTATCAATATGGTATCAGTATTAGTCACACGAACGATATCACTATAAAATTGCGATTTGAAAATATTTATTTTCCGTTAACTTCATGAACTATGTTTTCAGGACTTCTGGAAAAATATAACACATTGTCTATTCTGTTTAACTGATTGATGTTATTGTTTTAGATGAGGAATGTGTGCCATTGGATGGTTTGGATCCTGTACCAGACTCAGATATACCCCCTCGACCACAGAAACAACGATCAAAGCACAGAAAGACAGGCAGTAAACATTCTAAAACCAACAGATCTGAAGACACATCTCAGGGACAAAGTGCAAAGGAAAAACAGGACATTCAGTCTTAAAATTCAATTAATTGACTTCATCCAATGACATTAATTACATATTCTAAAGCAATCAAATTGTTATATGCATGTTTTTATTTTCTATTGAGGTTTTGAAATAATAGTAAACTTTAAGATGTATTTTGTCGACATTATGTTCAATATCATTAACTCATTAACGTTGTATACATCTCATTCTTAACTCTGTGCTTTATGCTCAACAGTGTACTTCAGATTTCAAATTTGTAACTGTCATATCCAGTATAAACATAGAAATGTTCAAAGGACTTGTGTAATAATTTGTAATTATATGTTAATGTAATATTTGTTAATATAAAAATATGCTTCATAATGATGCAAATTCTTTAATATTAAATTTGTTGAAATATATTGCTATATTTTTTACATTTCTGTTTGGACATTTGTGTCCAAATCACGCCAACTAACTGTTCAATACAATTAATATTAGATATATACAAAATCATGATTCTGAAAAGGGAATCCATTGAAAGCATAAACTAACAATAGATAAAGGTTCACGAAGTTTGCAATTAAAAACTGCTAAGATACATACAAATGTACAGTACATATATATGATACATTGCAATGATCCTCAATCCAGTCTTCTAAAAGCATATACTTATAAACATTGATTGATTGATTGAAGGTAAAGTCCATATGTGTAATCGTAAGGTAAATTAAAAATATAAAATATGTTCTAGTATATTAAGTATAAAACAGTTATGTATGTTCAAACATGTTGAAAACGTCCCGAGCAGATACTATTCCAAAACCCTATAGGTAGACATTAATATATGATGTTATTGCATACAACTATAATAATGATCGAATACTGTTTTGCTTAAATGTATGCGTAAATGTGCTGCCATCGACCGTAACAGATCTTGACGCAAGAAAGGAAAGTAGATTTAAATTATTGGAAAACAATGCGAATAACTTTTCTTGTTTAACAGTAAATGCTGCGCACAAATACACACAGCATTATAAGATATTATTATAGTTAAAGGGAGAGCATCAAATTTCAGTTTTGAAACCTTCCAAAGACAACTGTTTATCTCTATACACATAGTGTTATAGGGATAACAGGTTTTATTTGTTAAACGTTACATGCATTTTTCTGTATGTATAAGTATATTTTACTTATAAAGTTAATTATTTATTGGTGTTTTTAAATCTAAATAATGTATATAAACTACGTTTTATTTAGTTTTGTTATCAGTGATTTGGAATTTAAATAGATATCAGGCTATCTCCAAATGTCATAACAGTTGATGTACATTAAATGCTGCATTTGTGGATAAATGTGTGATTTTTTAAAACATTATATCTCTATTAATGTCCTACATATTGAAATTAGGACGCAAGTGAATATTAGTTAAACGTACGTATCCATGGAAACAGTTAGGGCTAAACCTCAGGATATTGTCAATTAATTAACTCCATTGAGTTGTTCAGTATTAAAGTAAATCACACATGTTTGCATATATTAATCGAAATTTGTATATACATCATTTATACAAATATAAAACACAAATATAACAGTATCACTTATATGACGTTGTATCACATGTCATCAAAAAAAAGATAAAATAAAAAGAAAAACAAAAACAAAATACAGTAGAGTTCTCGTTCATATAAGAGTTGGTTATAGCTATACTATTTACGCTTGAACAGAAATGTATTATTTTACAATGAAATAGATGTATATGTTAACGACATAATACTAATATCTCGATAGCATAATACACAAACAAAGATACTTGTATTATGTGTAAGCACCATCGATAGCTTAGTACATATTTTCATATTAACTGTGTAACTTTATAGTGCTGATCAAATGTCATCGAAATTTAATAATACAGGCATTCAAAATGCTTTCCAAATGTTAAACATGACAGAAAATGCTAAAATCTTATAAACCTCAACGTATACAAACATGTATGACACATATATGTATAGATAAAGGGAGAGATTCAAAACATACGTGTTTAAGATTAAAAATGACAGACAATGCCTAGTTTTTGTTTAACTTCAACGTGTATTTACACAATCTAAATTATGATGTCAGTATGGAATATTGATGTAAAACAACTATATGTATAGTACATGCAAAAGCACAGTAATAGTGCGAGCATACTGGATTACTTAAATCTATGATTTTGGGCGATAATGTGTTGCCATCGACCGTTATAGATCTTGATGCTAGTAAAACACTGGGAACTAATGCGAAATAATTGTTCGTTTTAACAGCAAATTTGTTTACATCAAATAACTTACATGATAAGATATTATTATAGTTAAAGGGAGAGCATCGAATTTGAATTTTAAGACCTTCAGAAGACAACTGCTTTTATCTATATGCATAGTGTCATAGACAATTTAAGTTTAAGGTGGTAGATTTTTCGTGATTTTTTCTTAAATTTATGGCGTTGATTTGCTGCCATCGACCTCTACAGATCTTGATGTCAGTATGGGACATTGATTAAAAACATTGGGAACTAATGCACTAAGAATGTTCTTATTAATAGTAAAATTAATATACATCATCTAATATAAAACACATGATAAGATATTATTATAGTTAAAGGGAGAGCATCGCATTTTAATTTTAAGACCTTCAGAAGACATTTGATTTTATCTATATGCATAGTGTCATAGACAATTTGGGTTTAAGATGGTAGATGTTTCGTGATTTTTTCTTAATTTTATGGCTTTGATTTGCTGCCATCGACCTCTACAGATATTGATGTCAGTATGGGACATTGATTTAAAACATTGGGAACTAATGCACTAAAAATGTTCTTATTAATAGTAAAATAAATATACATCATCTAACATCAAACACATGATAAGATATTATTATAATTAAAGGGAGAGCATCGAATTTTAATATTCAGACATTCAGAGGACAACTGCTTTTATCTATATGCATAGTGTCAAAGACTCTTTAGGTTTAAGGTGATAGATGTTTCGTGATTTTTTCTGTATGTATTATTACTTCTTACATTATTAACATTTATTGGTGTATTTAAGTCATTATTTAAAACATATGTGTTAGTATACAATCAGGTGTAAAACAAGTATGTACCTTAAAACATATTACGTTTATTAATGAGACAACGCTACTATTACATAAACCTTTGCATACAAATCAATAGACACATATAATGTATACAACTATAATATGAGAACATACTAGATCACTTGAATTTATGATTTTATGTCGTTGATTTCCTGCCAACGACCGTTACAGATGTTCATGCCAGTATGCGATATTGATTTAAAACATTGGGAACTAATGCGATAAAAATGTTCTTATTAACTTTAAAATGAGTATACATCAACTAACTTACAAGACATTATAAGATATTATTATAGTTGAAGGGAAAGCATAGAAATTTAGTTTTAAGACCTTCAGAAGACAATTGTTGATGTCTATACGAGTAATGTCATATACATTTTAGGTGTAAGATGGTCGCTGTGGAGTGATTTATTCTGTATTACTACTTCTTACATTATTTACTTAAGTATTTCTTGGTGTATTTAAATCATTATGACTATATATTGTCTACGGTTTATATATATGTGTTAACATTGACGTGTTGGCTGTATATAAATCATTATTTAAACGTATTTTCTTGTATATAGTCAGGTATAAAACTAATATCCATTTTCAAACTATTAACATGTATTCACTAGATACCGCTACTATTACATAAACCTATTATTTAAGATATATTTTCTAGTATACAATAAGGTGTAACTCAATTATCTTCTTTCAAACATATTAAAATATATTTACGAGATACCGATACTGTTTATTGGGAACTAATCTGAAATAATTGTTCTTTTTTAAGAGGATATACAACAAATAACAGGTGTATAATAAGTATGTACTTTCAAACATATTACAATTTACTCACAAGATACCGCTACTATTACATAAACCTATATGTACACGTCAATATTCGCATTTAATGCATACAGCTATAATACGAGAGCATACTAGATTACATAAATTTGTGATTGAATGGCCTTGATTTTCTGCCATCGACCGTTACAGATCTTGATGCCAGTATGGGATCATCATCTAAAACATTGGGAACTAATGCGATACAAATGTTCTTTTTAACAGCAAATGTGTTTACATCAACTAACTTACAACACATGATAATATATTATAATTAAAGGGAGAGCATCGAATTTTAATTTTAAGACCTTCAGAAGACAACTGATTTTATCTATATGAGTTGTGTCATAGACAATTTAGGTTTAAGATCGTATATGTTGCGTGATTTATTCTGTATGTATTATAACTTCTTACATTATTAACATAGTTATTTATTGGTGTATTTAAATCATTATTTAAAAGATATTTGCTAGTATATAATCAGGTGTATAAGAAGTATGTACTTTCAAACATTTTACAATTTATTCACGGGATTCCTCTACTATTAATTAAACCTATACGTACACATCAATATAAGTATGAAATGCATACAAATATAACATGAAAACATACCAGAATCACTTGAATGTATGATTTTATGGCGATGATGTGCTGCCATCGACCATTACATATCGTGATGACAGTATGGGATATTGATTTAAAACATCGAGAACCAATGCGATACAAATGTTCGTATTAATAGTAAAATTAATGTATATCACCTAACTTACAAAAATATATTATTATAGTCAAAGGGAGAGCATCAAATATTAATTTTAAGACCTTCAGAAGACAACTGCTTTTATCAATATGCGTTGTGTCATAGACAATTTAGGTTTAAGGCGGTAGATGTTGCGTGATTTATTCGGTATGTATTATTACTCATGCGTTATATACTAAGTTATTTATTGGTGTATTTAAATCCTTATTTAATATATATGTTCTTGTATATAATCAGGTGTATAACAAGTATGTACTTTCAAACATATTACAGTTTATTCACGAGATACCGCTACTATTACATAAACATATGCATACACATCAATAGACGCATATAATGCATATAATGCATACAACTATAAAATGAGAACATACTAGATCACTTGAATTTATGTTTACATCAACTTACTTACAACCGATTATAAGATATTACTCTCGAGATACCGCTACTATTACATAAACCTATATGTACACGTCAATATTCGCATTTAATGCATACAGCTATAATACGAGAGCATACTAGATTACATAAATTTATGATTTGATGGCGCTGATTTTCTGCCATCGACCGTTATAGATCTTGATGCCAGTATGGGATCAGGATCTAAAACATAGGGAACTAAAGCGATAAAAATGTTCTTTTTAACAGCAATGTTATAACATCAACTAACTAACAACACATGATAAGACATTATAGTTAAAGGGAGAGTATCGAATTTGAATTTTAAGACCTTCAGAAGACAACTGCTTTTATCTATATGCGTTGTGTCATTGACAATTTAGGTTTAAGGTGGAAGATGTTGCGTGATTTATTCTGTATGTATTACTACTTCTTACATTATTTACTTAATTATTTATTGGTGTATTTAAATCATTATGACTATATATTGTCTACTTTTTATATATCTGTGTTAACATTGACTTACGTTTGCTGTATATCAATCATTTTAAAACGTATTTTCTTGTATATAATCAGGTATAAAACTAGTATCCATTTTCAAACTATTAACATGTATTCACTAGATACCGCTACTATTACATAAACCTATTATTTAAGATATATTTTCTAGTATACAATAAGGTGTAACTCAATTATCTTCTTTCAAACATATTAAAATATATTTACGAGATACCGATACTGTTTATTGGGAACTAATCTGAAATAATTGTTCTTTTTTAAGAGGATATACAACAAATAACAGGTGTAAAATAAGTATGTACTTTCAAACATATTACAATTTACTCACGAGATACCGCTACTATTACATAAACCTATATGTACACGTCAATATTCGCATTTAATGCATACAGCTATAATACGAGAGCATACTAGATTACATAAATTTGTGATTGAATGGCCTTGATTTTCTGCCATCGACCGTTACAGATCTTGATGCCAGTATGGGATCAGGATCTAAAACATTGGGAACTAATGCGATACAAATGTTCTTTTTAACAGCAAATGTGTTTACATCAACTAACTTACAACACATAATAATATATTATAATTTAAGGGAGAGCATCGAATTTTAATTTTAAGACCTTCAGAAGACAACTGATTTTATCTATATGAGTTGTGTCATAGACAATTTAGGTTTAAGATCGTATATGTTGCGTGATTTATTCGGTATGTATTATAACTTCTTACATTATTAACATAGTTATTTATTGGTGTATTTAAATCATTATTTAAAAGATATTTGCTAGTATATAATCAGGTGTATAAGAAGTATGTACTTTCAAACATTTTACAATTTATTCACGGGATTCCTCTACTATTAATTAAACCTATACGTACACATCAATATAAGTATGAAATGCATACAAATATAACATGAAAACATACCAGAATCACTTGAATGTATGATTTTATGGCGATGATGTGCTGCCATCGACCATTACATATCTTGATGACAGTATGGGATATTGATTTAAAACATCGAGAACCAATGCGATAAAAATGTTCGTTTTAATAGTAAAATTAATGAATATCACCTAACTTACAAAAATATATTATTATAGTTAAAGGGAGAGCATCAAATATTAATTTTAAGACCTTCAGAAGACAACTGCTTTTATCAATATGCGTTGTGTCATAGACAATTTAGGTTTAAGGCGGTAGATGTTGCGTGATTTATTCTGTATGTATTATTACTCATGCGTTATATACTAAGTTATTTATTGGTGTATTTAAATCCTTATTTAATATATATGTTCTTGTATATAATCAGGTGTATAACAAGTATGTACTTTCAAACATATTACAGTTTATTCACGAGATACCGCTACTATTACATAAACATATGCATACACATTAAAAAACGCATATAATGCATACAACTATAAAATGAGAACATACTAGATCACTTGAATTTATGTTTACATCAACTAACTTACAACCGATTATAAGATATTACTCTCGAGATACCGCTACTATTACATAAACCTATATGTACACGTCAATATTCGCATTTAATGCATACAGCTATAATACGAGAGCATACTAGATTACATAAATTTATGATTTGATGGCGCTGATTTTCTGACATCGACCGTTATAGATCTTGATGCCAGTATGGGATCAGGATCTAAAACATAGGGAACTAAAGCGATAAAAATGTTCTTTTTAACAGCAATGTTATTACATCAACTAACTAACAACACATGATAAGACATTATAGTTAAAGGGAGAGTATCGAATTTGAATTTTAAGACCTTCAGAAGACAACTGCTTTTATCTATATGTGTTGTGTCATTGACAATTTAGGTTTAAGGTGGAAGATGTTGCGTGATTTATTCTGTATGTATTACTACTTCTTACATTATTTACTTAATTATTTATCGGTGTATTTAAATCATTATGACTATATATTGTCTACTTTTTATATATCTGTGTTAACATTGACTTACGTTTGCTGTATATCAATCATTTTAAAACGTATTTTCTTGTATATAATCAGGTATAAAACTAGTATCCATTTTCAAACTATTAACATGTATTCACTAACAACCGCTACTATTCCATCAACCTTTACGTACACATCACTAAACGCATATAAAGCATACAACTATACTATGAGAAAATACAAGATCACTTAAATGTATGGTTTTATGTTTATGACGTTGATTTACTACCATCGACTGTTACAGATCTTGATGTCAGTATGAGATATTGATTGAAAACATTGGGAACTAATGCGATACAAATGTTCTTTTTAACAGTAAAATGAATATACATCAGCTAACTTACAACACATAATATCATATATAAGATATTATTATAGTTAAAGTTAGAGTATCAAATTTTAGTTTTAAAACCTTCAGACGACAACTGCTTATGTCTGTACACTTAGTGTAATAGACATTTTAGGTTTACGGTTGTCGGTGTTGCGTGAATTAATCTGTATGTATTACTACTACTTACAGTATTTACTTTGTTATTTATTGGTATATTTAAATCATTATTTAAGCTATATTTTCTAGTATACAATAAGGTGTAAAACAATTATCTTCTTTCAAACATATTAAAACATATTCACGAGATACCGATACTGTTTACATTGGGAACTATTGTGACATAATTGTTCTTTTTAAGAGGATATACATCAAATACCTAACAACACACTAAAATATAGTATTATAGTTTAAGGGAGACCATCGAATATTAGTTTTAAAACCTTCAGAAGACAACTGCTTATATCTATACACGTAGTGTCATAAACATTTACGTATATAATGTGGTAGATTTTGCATGATTGCTACTGTATCTATTACTACTTCTTACATTATTAACATAGTTATTTATTGGTGTATTTAAATCATTATATAATATATATATATTCTAGTATATATTTAGGTGTTAAATCAAATATCTCCTTTCAACATATTGCAATATATTCACGAGATATCGGTACTGTTGCATGAACCGATTCGTACACACCCATAGATGAATACAATGAATATAACTATAATATGAGAGCATATTGGATCATTCAAAATTATGATTTTATGGCGATGATGTGCTGCCATCGACCGACACAGATCTTGATGCCAGTATGGGATATTTATTTAACATATAGGAAACTAATGCGAAGTAATAGTTTTGTTTAAAAGTAAATGTGTATAGATCAAATAACTTACAACACAGCATAATATATTATTATAGTTAAAGGGAGAGCATCGAATTTTAATTTCACGCCTTCAGAAGACAGGTGTTTTTATCTATGTGCGTAGGGTGATAGACAATTTAGGTTTAATGTCGTAGATGTTGAGTGATTTATTCTGTATGTATTATAACGTCTTACATTATTAACATAGTTATTTATTGGCGGATTTAAATCATTATTTAAAAGATATTTGCTAATATATAATCAGGTGTATAACAAGTATGTACTTTAAACATATTACAGTTTACTCACTAGATACCGCTACTATTACATAAAATTATAGGTACACGTCAATATACGCATATAATGCATACAGCTATAACATGAGAGATACTAGATTACATAAATTTATTATTTTATGGCGTTGATTTGGTGCCATCGACCGTTATAGATCTTGATGCCAGTATGGGATCAGGATCTAAAACATTGGGAACTAATGCGATACAAATGTTCTTTTTAACAGCAAATGTGTTTACTTCAACTACCTCACAACACATCATAAGAAATAATTATAGTTAAAGGGAGATCATCGAATTTTAATTTTAAGACCTTCAGAAGACAACTGCTTTTATTTATGTGCGTAGTGTCCAAGATAATTTAGATTTAAGGTGGTAGACGTTGCGTGATTGTTTCTGTATATATTATAACTTCTTACATTATTAACATATTTATTTATGTGTGTATTTAAATCATTATTTAAAACATATTTGCTAGTATATAATTAGGAGTATAACAAGTATGTACTTTTAAACATTTTACAATTTATTCCCGTGAAAACCTCTACTATTAATTAAACCTATACGTACACATCACTAGAGGTATGAAATGCATACAAATATAACATGAGAGTTTATGGCGATGATGTGCTGCCATCGACCATTACATATATTGATGACAGTATGGGATATTGATTTAAAACATTGGGAACTAATGCGATCAAAATGTTCTTATTAATAGTAATATTAATGTATATCACCTAACTTGAATGCTACTTTCCTTGTCCGATCTTTTTATATTTCTTTACAAAAAGATATTATTATAGTCAAAGGGAGAGCATCAAATTTTAATTTTAAGACCTTCAGAAGACCACTGCTTTTATCTATATGCGTCATGTCATAGACAATTTAGGTTTAAGGTGGTAGATGTTGCGTGATTTATTCTGTATGTATTATTACTACTTGCGTTATTTACTAAGTTATTTATTGGTGTATTTAAATCCTTATTTAATATATATGTATGTACTTTCAAACATAGTACAGTTTATTCACGAGATACCGCTACTATTACATAAACCTATGCATACACATCAATAGACGCATATAATGCATACAACTATAATATTATAGCATACTAGATCATTTAAATTATGTTTAAATCAACTAACTTACAACCCATTATACTATATTATTATAGTTAAAGGGAAAGCATCGAATTTTAGTTTTAAGACCTTCAGATCACAATTGCTGATGTCTATACGCGTCGTGTCATAGACATTTTAGTTGTAAGATGGTCGGTGTTGCGTAATTTATTCTGTATGTTTTACTACTTCTTACAGTATTTAATGCACTGAGCTCAGTAATGAGGCAGTTATGGATAGAGCTACAATTATGGATAGTTTTACTTGATTTATTCTTTGACGTGTTTAATAGTAAATTAAATAACACAGTTACTTATATGCATTATTGTATTTCATATTTAAATTTAAACAAATGATTGATTGATCGATCGATTGATTGTTTAATTAATTGATGTATTGTTTGATTGATTGATTGATTGATTGATCGATCGATCGATCGATCGATCGATCGATCGATCGATCGATCGATCGATTGATTGATTGATTGATTGATTGATTGATTGATTGATTGATTGATTGATTGATTGATTGATTGATTGATTGATTGATTGATTGATTGATTGATTGATTGATTGATTGATTGATTGATTGATTGATTGATTGATTGATTGATTGATTGATTGATTGATTGATTGATTGATTGATTGATTGATTGATTGATTGATTGATTGATTGATTGATTGATTGATTGATTGATTGATTGATTGATTGATTGATTGATTGATTGATTGATTGATTGATTGATTGATTGATTGATTGATTGATTGATTGATTGATTGATTGATTGATTGATTGATTGATTGATTGATTGATTGATTGATTGATTGATTGATTGATTGATTGATTGATTGATTGATTGATTGATTGATTGATTGATTGATTGATTGATTGATTGATTGATTGATTGATTGATTGATTGATTGATTGATTGATTGATTGATTGATTGATTGATTGATTGATTGATTGATTGATTGATTGATTGATTGATTGATTGATTGATTGATTGATTGATTGATTGATTGATCGATCGATCGATCGATTGTTTAATTTATATTGTATGGCATATATGTATTCGGAAGCGAATAAGTGTCATTTATAAAGTTGCAAAATGATGAAGTCCGTATCTAATTGCGTTAGGTAAATACAAATAAAAACATATGATGATGATGTGCTGCCATCGACCGTTACAGTTCTTGATGCCAGTATGGGAATTAATTTAACACATTAGGAACTAATGCGGTTTATTTTTCTTTTTTTTTACAATAAATTGTATTGACATCAACTAACTCCCAACGCATTATATCATTATAATGAAATGGAGAGCATCGAATTTTAGTTTTAAAACCTTCACACGACAACTCTTTTATTCTAAACACGTATTGCCTCAGAGATTATACTTTTATGGCGGTAGACGTTGCGTTATAGAAGTACCATGACAACAGCATTTGTATCAAAGATGTGATATTACTTTTGATCATTAATATATCAGTTCAAAACATAACCAGATTAGGAGAAAGCGATTATTAGTTAAATGCACTGAGCTAATGAGACAGTTAGGGCTAGGGCTACAATTCTAGATAGTTCTACTTCATTGACTATTTGACTTATTTAATAGTAAATTAAATAACACAGTTACTTATATCATTATTGTATTTCGTATTTAAATTTAAACAAATGAAAACAAATACAAAATATCACATGTTTGTTGTATAATCAGTTATAATCATGCTGTTGTGTGTTTTTTAGGACAACAAGAACAAATAATTACAGTTCTAATAATATAAGTGTTATTCGAATTATTATATTTAACCAGAACAAATGTTATTGTACAAGAAAACATATCTATATATATGTTAACGACATAGAACTATGAACCCGATAGCATACACAAACAACGATACGTGTACCTGTTTTAATGTGTCAACCACAGCGATGACTTAATACTCGTGTTCACATTTAACTAATGAGTTTATAGCGCTGGTATGATGTCATCAAGTGTATCAGATGTTAATGCATGCCTCCAGAATACTTGTTTAAGGTTGGAATCAACAGCAAATACATTTGTGTTTTCAATTTCAATGCATAAGTACACAATCTAAATTATAAACATGTTAATACCATAAACAGTCAAAAAAATCCGGTGGATAAAGGGAGGGCACAACGTTATAATTTTAAAACCAAAGTCACACCAAGATTTTCATTTATCTCACTTCTAAAGCATGTACTTAAAGTTTTAATATGAAATAGGTAACACTGAGGGTAACACATATTTAACTATTACATAAACAAATATTTAAATATTTATTAAGTTTATATTTAGATATGAATGATTGCGTACTAAATGTTATAAATGCATCTATACATCATGGTTATTAAACTTTACTTTTAGCGTTTATGTATACTAACGCTAAGACATTCATTTCAAACTTATAAAATCACAAGCATATAAACATGATTGATTGATCGATCGATTGATTGATTAATTAATTGATTGATTGATATATTGATAGATTATTGGATAGATATATTGATTGATTGATTGATAGAATGACTGAATGATTGATTGATCGATCGACTGTTTAATTGATATTTCAATGCAGAAGCGAACAAGTGTCATTTATAAAGTTGCAAAATGATGCAGTCCCTAAGTAATTGCGTTAGGTAAATACAAATACAAACATATATTCTAGTATATAATTCACGTGTAAAACAACTATTTAGTTTCAAACATATTACACATTGTTAACTAGATACAGCTACTATTACATAAACCTATACATACAGATCAATATAGATAACTTTATTTCCAAATTCCAATAGGCTTAAAAGCCCGTGAGGATACAATATACAGTTACATAAAACATGGCAACAGTGTAGGATTTTACAAACAAGAAACTTTTGTTAATCTGAGACAGTCATAGCAAAATGCACGTATACTGGCACGCACGCATGCACTCACTCAATCACTTACGCACTCACGCGCACAACAATGTCTATCAAGTGGACTTAAGCATTGAGAAGGCGTATTACTACATACTATAAATAAATACTGAACCATACATTTCGGTACAATAAATTACCTATATTTACTAAGTTCTATATAATGTTTCGTTTCGTAATTTAAATGCTTTTAAAACAAAGGTACAAAGCTTGTGAATATATACTTTATTTTCTGAATTTAGTAATTCCAAAAATTTCATCATGTTTGGCCTCTTGTAAAAATATTGTGGAATGTATTGCTTTCTTAAGACAGTATACGTTTGGCATGCCAACACAAAATGAAATTCATCTTCAAGTTTATTACAAAATAAACATAATCTATCGATAACAGGAATTCTGTTTGGTTTAACCCATCTTCCCGCTTCAATTTGCAATATATATACATAATGCATAGAAATGTTATAGTGAGAGCATACTGGATCACTTAAATTTATGATTTAGAGCGATGATGTGCTGCCATCGACCGTTATAGTTCTTGATGCCAGTATGGGATATCAATTTAAAATATTAGGAACTAATGCGATATAATTGTTCTTTTTGACAATAAATTATATTTACATCAACTAACTCCCAACGCATTATATTATTATAATGAAAGGGAGAGCATCGAATTTTAGTTTTAAAACCTTCACACGACAACTGTTTAATTCTATACACGTATTGCCTAAGAGATTATACGTTTATGGCGGTAGACGTTGCGTGATAGAAGTACCATGACAACAGCATTTGTATCAAAGATGTGATATTATTTTTGATCATTAATATATCAGTTCAAAACATAACCAGATTAGGAGAAAGCGATTATTAGTTAAATGCACTGAGCTAATGAGACAGTTAGGGCTAGGGCTACAATTATGGATATTTCTACTTAATTGATTCTTTGATTTATTTAATAGTAAATTAAATAACACATTTACTTATATCATTATTGTATTTCTCATTTAAATTTAAACAAATGGAAACAAATACAAGACTATCACCTATTTGTTGATTTTTAAAAGTTATAATCATGCTGGGTTTTTTATGATAGCAAGAACAAATAATTACAGTTCTAATACTGTAAGAGTGAATTGAATTATTATATTTAACCAGAACAAATGTTATTGTACAGGAAAACATATTTATTTATGTTAACAACATATTACTATGAACGCGATAGCATACACAAAAAACGATACGTGAACCTGTTGTAAGTTGTCAGTCACAGCGATACCTTAATACACGTGTTCACATTTAACTAATGAGTTTATAGCGCTGGTATGATGTCATCAAGTGTACCAGATGTTAATGCATGCCTTCAAAATATTTGTTTAAGGTTGGAATCAACGATAAATACATTTGTGTTTTCCATTTCAATGCATAAGTACACAATCTAAATTATGCCATAAATAGTCAAAAACTCCGGTGGTTAAAGGGAGGGTACAACGTTATAATTTTAAAACCAAAGTCCCACCAAGATTTTCATTTGTTTCACTTCTAAAGCATGAACTTAAACTTTTAATAACTGATGGTAACACGTATTTAACTATTACATAAAATAAATATTTGGTTATATATTATGTTTATATTTTGGTATGTATGATTGCATACTAAATGTTATAGTTGCATCTGTACATCATGGTTTTAAAAAATTACTTTTAGCGTTTATGTGTTCTAATGCTAAACGTTCATTTTAATCTTATATAATCACAAGCATATAAACATGATTGATTGATTCATCGATTGATTAATTGATCGATCGATTGATTGATTGATTGATCAAAAGATCGATTGATATATTTTTCATTGATCGATTGATTGATTGATCGATTGATTGGTCGATCGATCGATCGATTGATTAATTGATCAATTGATTGATTGATCAAAAGATCGATTGATTGATCGATTGATCGATCGATCGATCGATCGATCGATCGATCGATTGATTGATTGATTGATTGATTGATTGATTGATTGATTGATTGATTGATTGATTGATTGATTGATTGATTGATTGATTGATTGATTGATTGATTGATTGATTGATTGATTGATTGATTGATTGATTGATTGATTGATTGATTGATTGATTGATTGATTGATTGATTGATTGATTGATTGATTGATTGATTGATTGATTGATTGATTGATTGATTGATTGATTGATTGATTGATTGATTGATTGATTGATTGATTGATTGATTGATTGATTGATTGATTGATTGATTGATTGATTGATTGATTGATTGATTGATTGATTGATTGATTGATTGATTGATTGATTGATTGATTGATTGATTGATTGATTGATTGATTCGTAAGCGAATAAGTGTAATTTGTAAAATTACAAAATGTTCAATTCAATCCAATTCTTCATAACGGCATAAACATTACACAATGTTCATCTCCATCAACAATGAGGCGTTAACACACGTTTAACATACGTATAGGTTTTCATGAAATACATACATATACATGCAGACAGAGACATATTATAATTATGATAAATACGACTTGATTATTTTAGTACTGTATAAATAACAGTAAAACTTTTAAACTAAATAAAAAAATAAAATTATATCATGTCAAAGTTTTAATGTTATTTATATAAATAACATTAAAACGTTTAAACTAAATAAAATAAAATAATTATGATATGTCAAAGTTTTAATGTTATTTATACAGTACTGAAATAATCAAGTCGTATTTATTGATAATGACCTATGATAAATACGACTTGATTATTTCAGTACTGTATAAATAACATAAAAACTTTTCAACTAAATTAAATAAAATAATTATATGTCATTAAAATCATGCTCTTCTCTGTCTGAATGCATATGTATGTATTTCATGAAAACCACAATTTATCATATGTCATTATCAATAAATGAATAAATCAGTAAGGAACAAGCATAGTAATCGCTAATCATCAATTAAATCAATAAAATGTGCAGCCAAGTTCATCATACCTGTTCAACAACCACAATATATAATTATAATAGTCATAAAACTCGAAAAAAACGCCGAGGAGCATTTTGTTGGTATTCATGATAATTAAACATAGGAAGATCGAGAAGATCGAAATTCACGGGCTAACTCCGGCAGTTTTAATGTGTTAAACTTTAGTTCAGCACATGGCTGTCGCAGCGTTGAAAAGTAAACATTGACATGAGTGACTGTATAAGTTATTATTGTACCAGTGCATTTCAAGGAATCATTTTATAAAGTGTTTATTTTTAAATTAAAATAAATATCGAGTGGTCTTAATCTGTGTTATAAGAGTGAAATTCTGGAAAAGGATTAATATTAGTGGATAGAAACTCTGTTACTATACAGGAGATTTGGAATATGTAAATTACGTTGGTAAGTTTCTTTTTGCTTTATAAGATTATTAGTATATTATGCGTTGTTAAACCTTATGCTAGTATATTATGCTTTCTCGTTTTAAATTAGCCAGTTAAACATTTTTGCGAGTTTATTTAATAAAGTTGAATAGTCCGTATTTAATAAAGATCTCAATTTGCCTATAGTGGGCCAGTTGCAAACATAATTTGGCAAACATGTCTTTCTGATATCACGATATTTGGGAAAGGCAAGAATAAAATGATATTCATCCTCAACAACATTACTTATGCAAAATGCAAAAGATACAGTTTCGTAGTGGTATGTCTATGCTTTTAAATCAACCTTCTGCAGTGGCAATGTTATGAAACGAACACCTTGGTCTAGTAAGTGCTATGCTATGTTTGTTACCTTAGACACATTTAGTATATTTCCCACATCCAAATAATGTTTTTATTTTGTTATATGTACAGAGTTTATGAGACGATCCTAGAGGCGCAAACCAGTTTTGCAAAAGTTGGTCCTACCTTTTTTCTATCACGCAATTCAATTGTAATTGCGTAAAGCGTTGATATTCCCACAGAGATCCTTCAGGAGACTTTTAACTTTAGAAGTTCATATATCATCATCATTTAAATTAACTTGATCGTAAAATACGTTATAAATACAAAACATATTTGGAGATTTTACGACTTTAAACCAATAATATAATATTCTTTCTTTACGTAAAACAATTATAGGTGCTTTCCCCCAACTCCCCGTAGCATTTAAGGTTTGGTATCCTACTTTGAGTATTTGTTTTCAAAACTTTAGGTAACTTCTCTCAATGTCAGGAGCAGGATGGAAACTCCATATCTCTGACCCATAATAAATATATTGGTAAAATCATGGAATCAAATAGCTTTATCTTCTTTACTGACATCTAAGTTAACGATTTCAAATAAAGAATTGAGAGGAGAACAAAGCGCGCATGGCCTGTTCTGCTTGGTAAAAATGTCCATTATACGTCAAAGTAATTCTAAAGATGTGAGTGTTGCAACATGTTTCAGTTTCTTACTGTCATAATAAATATCTACATTTCTAATCTGGTACCTCAAGCTGTTTAAAAACAGAAGTTTTATCAAAGAAATATTCAAATTTTTACAATATGCATGCAAACCAAATGCTGAATATGAGAATAAAACTTTGTCATCGGCAAATATTTGTAAGTCTTTCGTAGTTAAGACATCAGCACTATCATCGTGAAAATTATTTGCCATATCATTTATAAAGATCAGAAATAACAAGGGCGATAAAACCTCGCCCTGTTTAACACCAGTATAACTGTCAAAATAGTCAGATACATTTCCATTAACTGAAACATGCTTTAACAGAATTATACATAGCTTTTAACATGTTAGCACATTTTGTCGTTTTGCTTTTCGAAATATTCTGAGTTTTGATATAACCAGATCGACACTCTCAATAGTCCTTGTCCTTATATGGGTTTTATATCTGTTTATGGTTAACAGACTGTTACTCATGTAAGTAGCGATAAGAATGCTATACAACTTGAATTCCTATAAACACATATTTTGTAATGTTGAAAGTTTACCATTTCACTTGCTGAAATGACGTTTTCGTAAACCAATCTGCCGAAATTTAGCATGTAATCATGATTATATATATGTATACTAGCGACAAAACATTCACAAGCCTCTATCGCACACATATCCTTTACATGTGAACAATTGTATTTCTGTGATGTTGTGTACTTCTAGCACGTCGTGTTACAAGGGTGCATTGTAATCAATATGTAAGGCATGTCAAGGTATTTGAACAAAAAGAAGCGAGGTCGCCCACATTGATTTAAAATGCTTGGTAGGAAGAACTGATGGTAAAAATCGGAAAGAATGTAAGAAAAAACGGTCGTGGCGTGTTTATATCTCCGTGATAATATTTATTATTTTCAATATTGTTTTACCACCCGTGACTTGATATATTATTATATTAACTTCTTGTCTCTCGGCAGCTATTTTACGCTTGCGTAAATGGGTATTTTCATACCGCACCCTATATTAGGCCTGAGACGCCATATCAGCTCGAGAGCTTTAGCTCGATGGCTGATATGAGTCGAGTGCCTGATATACGGTGTGATATGAAAAAATAAACATTTTTATTCTGTTTATAATATACTCCAGCAATTACGTTGTTGAACGTTGTTGAACTCACTACCTGTTTTCCAGGGAGAAAAACATAATGTTATTAATAGATTTAGTCCATTCTGATTTGTTCATGTCTGTCGCGTAAGTGATACACAGCATATATGTTTTCACGAAACTTGATTTAATTTAAATACCATTGAAATAGTGTAATCAAGAAAATGAATTGTCATAAGTGGTTATTTCATCCACGGATAATGTTTCTATGACCAATAATCTGCCGCGAAAACAGGATGGAAAAAAACAAATGAAACGCAGACGACAAATCATATGCCTGACAAATCATATACAATCGGCAAGTTCCGTGTCACTCCGGTAAAAGAATCGAGATGAACATTTCCGTGATAATGACATAGTTACCATTTATTTGTAACCATTTATTTCACCCGTGTTATAAAGCTTTATTTGCCCGGTAACTTAATCCTGATTGATATGACAAGCTAGGTCTATGTCGTATCGTATATTCAAAAACAACGTACTTATAGGCAAATATGTGATAAATCTATATATTCGCACGATGTTTGATCAACTATATTATTTAGAGTTTCACATTTATCAATCAGTATGCCATTGTACTGGTCAATCTTATCATTGTCCCATGCGAGTTGTTTAATTTCTGTATATTCAGTGGATTGCATATTGTTGTTGAAAATTACTTCCATTAGTCCCCTACCGATCGTAGACCGGACCGGAGGGTCTATAGGATTGCACTCCGTCTGTCAGTCTGTCTGTCTGTCACACTTCCGATTGCTCTCAATAACTTAGTTAGGAATGAGATATTGAAATGAAACTTTATGGATATGTAGCTTATATGACAAAGAACCTTGAGATTGCATTTGGGTTCACTTTGGTTAAGGTCAGGGTCACTGCTACTAAAATTTGAAAAACAGTTTCCGCTTAATAGCGTCAGTTCGGAGGAATGAGATATTGTAATAAAACTTTATGGGTAGGTATCTTATATAAAAAGAGAGCTTGGAAATGCATTTGGGTCACTGGAGTCAAGCTTAATGTCACTGTTACCAAAAATAGAAAAATGGTTCCCGCTCAATGACTTCAGTTAGGAATGAGATATTAAAATGAAACTTTATGGATAAATAGCCTATACAAAAAGGAAGCTTGGGATTGCATTTGGGGTCACTTGGGTCAATGTCAAGGTCACTGTCACTAAAAATAGAATAACGGTTTCCGCTCAATAGCAGTTAAAAATGAGATATTGGAATGAAACTATATGGGTAGGTAGCTTCTATAAAAAGAAAGTTTGGGATTGCATTTGGGTCACTGGGGTCAAGGTCAAGGTCACTGCCACTAAAAATAGAGAAGCAATTTCTGCTCAGTAACTTCAGTTAGGAATGAGATATTGGAATGAAACTTTTTGGATAGGTAGCTTATATAAAAAGGAAGCTTGAGGTTGCATTTGGTGCCACTGGGATTAAGGTCAAGGTCACTGTTACTAAAAATAGAAAAACGTTTTCTGCTTAATAACATTAGTTGGGAATGAGATATTAAAATGAAACTTTATGGATAGATAGCCTATAAAAAAAAGGAAGTTCGGGATTTGGGGTCACTGGGATCAATGTCAAGGTCACTGTCACTAAAAATAGAATAACGGTTTCCGCTGAATAACAGTTGGAAATGAGATATTGGACATGAAACCACATGGGTAGGTAGCTCCTATGAAAAGAAAGCTTGGGATTGCATTTGGAGTCACTGGGGTCAAGGTCAAGGTCACTGCTACTAAAAATAGGAAAGCGGATTCCGCTCAGTAACTTCAGTTCGGAATGAGATATTTGAATGGAACTTTATGGTTAGATAGCACATATGAAAACGAACCTTGAAATTGCATTTGGTTTCACTGGTGTTAATGTCAAGGTCACTGCTACTAAACATAGAAAAACGGTTCCCGCTTAATAACTTCAGTTAGGAATGATATATTGGAATGAAACGTTATGGGTAGGTAGCTTATATAAAGCAAGCTTGGGATTGCATTTGGGGTCACTGGAGTCAAGGTCAAGGTCACTGCTACTAAAATAGAAAAACATGTTCCGCTTAATAACTTCAGTTAAAAATGAGATATTGGAATGAAACTTTATGGGTAGGTAGCTTATACGGAAAGGAAGCTTGGGATTGCATTTGATGTCACTGTGGTCAAGGTCACAGTTACTAAAAAATAGAAAAACGGTTTTGCTAAATTTAGTTAGGAATGAGACATTGGAATTAAACTTTATAGGTAGGTAGCTTGTGTGAAAAGCAAGTTTGGGATTGCATTTGGGTCACTGGGGTCAAGGTCTCAGTTACTAAAAATAGAACACCTTTTCCGATCAATATCTTAAGTTTCCGTTCACTGTTTCTAACAATAAAAAAACAGTTTTCGATCAATAACTTTGGTTTTTCTTCGTGAATTCTACAATAGTCAAAGGTTTAATATTTTGTATTTACCATAAACATATGGTCCTCTTCCAGGTTTGTTCATATGGTGACTCTAGGGTCAAATTTGTACAGCAGTAGAGCGATACAATCCTTCTTTTGCCTCTTGTTTGACATGTGTATGGCTTCTGACTTCTGACTTTATGATGTCATTTATCATCATATCATGTTCAAATGTTCTTACCAATATTACTGTGCTAGAAAAGTAGTTCATATACCTTCACAGTTTTCCTTTTTTTCAGCATAGTTAACTGGATTCCAATACTATCCTTCATTTGATCCTTTTCTTGAACTACACATAGTATTCTTGCAAACATTCAAATTTTATCCTATGCGGTAATTCTTTAACATTTATGTTCAGTCTCATATTTTTCAGATAGTTAATTGGGCATTTTACGCTTTTAAATTTAACACGCTACCTAATGCAGTAATGCATTATATTGCTGTTATGTTACATTAGGCATTTACAGGTACATTTGTCACTTTATTGAAGGAGAAATTTAATTATCCTCCAAAACAAATAATTATCACACAATGACGGGGACATTGTATTGCATAGCAAGACATCTTGTTTCTACCTGTATGGGAACATAGGTTGAGGACGAGTACGTATCATGTACACTAAAATTACTTATATACGGAAAAATATCATGTGACACCATGAGTCAATCAATTAGACTTCTACCTGTATTTGAAATAGATGTACACTGGCCGTCTTCGCCCATTCGATCATTAACAATTCTCAAATGGGCGCTTTTGCATATATCTAATAGTTTTACATCGGAAGTGTTGCATATTTTAGTATCACTGTATCTATCATTTGAACAGAAATTACATTCGATTGTATTATTACTATCTATTGTTGTAATATATGTAGCATATATGTCACTAGATAGGATAAAATCATTTCTAGATGCGCGGCTTTCATTTAAATCACCCATAACTATACTTTTACAATTAGCAGATTACTTTCTGATGGCATTTCCAATTGTATCAAGAAAGAAAGCAGTCTCGTGATTTTTCAAGTAAAATAAACAAAATCACGTTGAAATGCGTAAGGAAAAACGTAAACAAATATCACTATAAGGTTAACATAATCACTATAAGGATAAATGTATCCAAATAAAAACATTGTTATCACTTTCTAATAAACGTACGCCTTTAGATATATGCTCTTTTATAAATAAACATGCACCACCATTTCCTGTTCTCGGTACGTTCAAAAGCCCATACCCATCTTATTCATATAATATAATGTCTTTATTTCCCTGCCATGTCCCACTTCAAAACAATAAATCAAAATGTTCACAATGTTCAAAATCGACATGATTTAACACATTTATTTAGTCCTTCTACGTACCACGCTGCTATTGATAGTTCACACTCTTCTTCGGCATTTCTTTCACTTTCGACGTTCCCCGTGTGGTTGCCGGGATCGAATACAACCACTGCAAATCCCGTTACAGGCAGAGAGGCAGGACCCCCCCCTCCCCCCTCACCCACCCCTCCCACACACACACACCAACCAACACCCACTTCATGTTCATTTTATCATTTGTTTATCATGCTCATTCAATGCTCATTCAAGGTCTTTATCATGACACCGCGTATGCAAACGTGGAAACGTGACTCCGTATTAATGGAGTGTCTACTATAGAATTTGCAGCAAATCTGCAGTTCTGCAGTTGAGAGGGTTCTAGGCGCATTCTCCATATTTTATCTTGAAACTATTTTCCCCCTTGTCCCTTGCTTTCAGCATTTTTTATATCAGTGATCTGAGACACTCCTGTACGATCTGTGGTAGCTGATAAAAACTTAAGTCGCTAAGTGAATTCGTAATTAAAAATAAAAACATGTTTTCTAGTAATATATGATACACGTGTAAAGCAAATATATACATTCAAACATATTACAATTTGTTAACGAGATACAGTTACTATTGCAAAAACGTATACGTACACATCAATAGACGCATGTAATGCATATTGATTAGATATGATTTATATGGGAATATATTTAGTTTATATTACACTAAATAAGCCGGATGTGCTCGCCTGCTGCAGTCGAAAAGAGTTCTGTATAAAAGAGAGCCTCCTTTTTTTTCTTTTCTTTTTTTTAAAAAAAAACAACCCTTTTTAGTTCAGTTTCCTGTTAGTTTTTGGCTGTAACTGTATTCTGGACATGTTATTGATATTTAAAAATGCAGCTCATCATGTTTTTCATATTAATTTCAGAAATGAAAGTAGACAGGGTATACATTATCAATTGCAAGGGGTAAAAATGACGTAGATCTTTGGCCCAGTGTTGATATACTGAACTGAAGAAATGTTTCTTAGAAGATATCCCCCCCCCCCACACACCCCACACCCCCACACGCACACACCACGTCCCCATTTTCTTATTGATGTTTAATAGCAGATATATGTATTAGCATGCTAAAGTAAGTTTTTCAGAATTCTAGCACGGTTTGAGATTTTAACATGCTGTCAACATTATTACTATACTATGGAGACTAATTTAGGCTATTATAACCATCAATGCATTAATGTATTTGGAATTTAATTAATGTCATTTATGAAATAATAAAAATGTATATCCCTATCTACGTGAAGTAAGGAATTATTTGTTTTATCATTTTCGTAAAAGTATGTACTTTCAAACATATTGAAAATCCTTAACGAGATACGCTACACGTATACATCAATATATTAATATATTGCAAATCGCTATAATTATAGTGAGAGCATATTGCATCACTTAAATTGATTATTGTATGGCATTGATGTACTGCCATCGACAGATCTTGATGCCAAAAATGGAAATTGATTCATAATAGTGGGAACTAATGGGATGTTATTGCTCTTTTCAACTGTAAATTGAACATTATACGATAGTATTATACCTAAAGGGAGAAGAACGAATTTCAGTTCTGAAACTTAGAAGACAACGATTTATGTTTCTCTACGCGTAGTGTTGGCATTATAGTTTCGATGTGCTATAAGTTGCATGCATGTTTTGTATGTATTACTAATAATTACTTTATTTACTTATTTATTTTTGTATTTAAACCGTTATATGTATATATGTTACATTTTATTGATCTTTGGTATCATTGATTTACAGTCTAAGTTTAATTACATACTAATTTTTATATATTTATATTATTATTTAAGCACCATGAAGTAAGTCAATATAAAAACTCCAACCAGTGCAGTATTATCATTTATTTGACAATACTTCTTATAAATAAACTCACTATGTTGAATCGCGTAAACCCTGTGATTATATTACCTTATGCCTTAAACAACTGCATATATATAAAGGACTGTTCTTTCTTTGATTAAGACCATTCCATTCCATTCCAGGCTGATCTGGGTTTACAATGGACGCAAAGAATATTGTTGTCGTGTTTATCGGGTTAAGGTTTAATATGTGCATTATGTATTTGACATACATCGATTCTTTAATCAAAACTGTGCTGTTCCTTATATGTGTATTCCCTTACGTAACTCAACTGCAATATTTAATTTACATATCATTCACTTGTAAAACAAATATGTATGTTTATACATGCTTACATTTGTCTATAAGATACTATCCCTGAAACCTATACACACATCAATAGATCCATATAGTTTTCACAACAATTAATAAAGAGAACATTTCATATATAACGAATGAAAACGCACCATTAACTGCATGATTATGCTGTTAGATTATTCACAAAAAAAAATGAAATAAAACGGCTGAATCAATACTTTTGTTTTCTTTTTGAAGTATTTAATCTTGATACCTTACTTGTCTTACATGTTTATCGGTAGGCTTTTATGACAAGCAGTTAGTCAGTCATTTGCCTTGTCTTTTAACATTGTTTACTATGGATACTCATAAGAAGAAAACTGTTCTACTAAAGTTCAACCTACAATAATCTGTCTCTTAATTAATTCCAATTTAATTACTGGCCTTTTTATTGTTTGACTTCTGACAGTATTATACAATAAATGTTTCCGAAAGAAATGATTTCTTTATGCGATGTAACTGCAGAAACCCGGAAATGCACGCGCATTTCATAGCAACAATGTGGAATGCACTCAATCCAGATATGCATAATAAAATTGTTAACTGTGGACACGTTATACAGATTATATCATATTTTGTCCAAAATGCCTCAAATTCTAACTTTTAAAAGAATTAGTTTTGTGGTGCGTTTTCATTGACCGTTAGTATAATTATATTAATTGCACAGCCTTGATGTGTTGCCATCGAGTGTTACAGATCTTGATGCTGTATAGGAAAATACAAATACATTACAAGGAATGAATGTAATGAAAATATTATATTTCAAGCGTAACAGTCCAATTTAGATTATTCAACGAGTAAATAAAGAGAGCGCATCGATTATCCATTTTGAAATCTTCACGAGCCAATTGTTAGATGCATTACTTGTAGTGTCATATGTATTATAGATGTACAGTGTACGGTTTTAACGGCCACATGCATATGCTAGTACTGATTACTTTATTTTCTCACTTAATAATTCATTGTTGTATTTAAATAGTAATGTATCATTGATTTATACTTTACAGTAGATTTACTTCAATAAAACATTTTAAATAGTTAACAACACTTAGCTAAATAATCAGTAAAGGCTACCGTTATGAATAAATTGATCCAGTCATTATTAGTAGAAATTAAGTACCACGACTAGTGCCTCTGTGCAAGCTGTGATGGGATTTTGAAATCATATCTATGCCAGTGTAAAACATAAAGGAAAGAAATGATTATTTGGTCGATGCTAAGGAAACAATTAGCTGTTCATTTATGGATGAGTCCAATTAATTAAATTAATTGATGTATTCAATAATAAGATAAATCACACAATATTTTATATAATATTTGTATTGTGTATATAAATACATTTGAACAACTATACACATATACAGAATTATCACTTATTTGATATTATATCAGTTATTATCATGAAAATCATTCACGCATAACCAGACGAAATGTGATTGAACAATGAAAAATATAGATTGTATGACGACACAATAATATTATCCCAATAGCATTTAACTAAAACTACGATACGTGTATCTATTGTAAACTACGATACGTGTATCTATTGTAAACTACGATACGTGTATCTATTGTAAGAACAACGATACTTAATGCACGTATTCACATTAAATCAATGACTTTAAAGCGCTGGTGTGATGCCATCGAGAGTCCCAGATGTTAATGCTGGCATTCAAAATACATTTTAAATCCTAGAAATGACAAAAAATGCCGAGTTAAATTTTGACCTAAACGTATGTACAAGATCTAAAATATACTAAAGAAAAAGAAACGCGACACGGGAATTTCCGCTATATATTGTATATACTGCACACTTAATTCCATATATATTCCAAGGAAATCCCAAGATCTTTTGTAAAAAAAAAAGTTGCAGTTAGAGAAAGGACACAACTGTGATGTTGTAGACGTTTTAACCACAGTACACGATAGTAACAAGAAATTCATAAATGTTGAAGTTCCTCTTTGAAAAATGGAGCCAGTTCAGTATTGTATTTAACGTAAAGAGTTTGCAAAATGTTGCATCCTAAGTTTGCTCACATGCTTGAGCCAAACGCTTACTCTGTCAATAATGCAATTTGCAGGAATACTATTTGCTGTTACGTGTTGTTTTCGTTTTTTTTCCGAAAGGAAAGATCCTACGTAGCCATGTACCATTCGATTAACAGCAGTATATTGTACATACAATATATAGCGGAAATTCCCGTGTCGCGTTTCTTTTAGTAGTCTTTTGTCTTTAAAACCGTCTATATGGAAACGTCATACTCTTACAGTTACATATTTGACTGTATATAGGAAGGGCATAGCGTTATAATGTTAAAAAATCAATTTCGACCTTTTTTTATTAGCTCGACTATTCGAAGAATAAGAGAGCTTATGTAATCACCCCGGGGTCGGCGTCGGCGTCGGCGTCCCACATCAAGGTTTGCGTGTAAGCTGTGTTTACAAGTCTATATCTCTTACATTTCTTATCCTACCACTACCAAATTTGTTCATGGGCTTCCTTGTAGCATTATCTTAAGGGCTGCATAAGCAATTTTAGTTCCTGTAACCCATGGGCTCCCATGGAACCCAAATTATTTCACATCAAATTTTGCGTGTAAGCTGTGTTTACAAGTCTATATCTCTTACAATTCTTACCCTAGCACAACCAAATTTGGCAATTAGCTTCCTTAAAGCATTATCGTATTGGTTCCTGTAGCCCCTGGGCTCCCATGGAACCCAAATTCTGATAGCCCTTAAAATATGTCTTTTTCACATCAAATTTTGCGTGTAAGCTGTGTTTACAGGTCTATATCTCTTACATTTTTTGCCCTAGCTGAACTAAATTTTGGAATTGGTTTCCTTATTATAAGGAAATAATAGTATGTTGTAAAGGGTTGGATAAGTAATTATGTCTTCTGCAAATTCTGGGCTCCCATGGAACCCAAATTGTGATGGCCAAAAAAATGTGCAATAAAGGCAGATCTAGGTTTGCATGTAAGCATGTATATATCTATAATTTTGGTTTGGGATTTGTTATAGCATTATGCATATTATTACTTCATGGGCTCCCTCCTCCCCCCACCCCCCACTCTAACCCCGCCCCCACTCCCCTCCACACCTTTATTTTTTTTAACATATTTCTGTGTTGTTTTAGTCAATTCTTACACATATATGTTGCAACCCTCCCCGCCACCCACCCCCCCACCCCACGCCTCTCACCCCATCATCCCACCCCCACCCACCCCTTCCCCAAATACCACCAGAATCATATCTATGCCAGTGTAAAACATAATGAGATTGTGAAAGAAGTGATTATTTGGTCGCTGCTAAGGAAACATGTAGCTGTTCATTTATGGATGATTCCAATTAATTAAATTAATTGATGTATTCAATAATAAAATAAATCACACATTATTGTATATAATATTTATATTGTGTATATAAATACATTTTAACAACTATACACATATACAAAAGTATTACTTATTTGATATTATATCAGTTATTATCATGTAGTTACTGCAGAAAGCAAATACACATCAAAATAATTATTGTTAATAGAAGAGTTAGTTTAAGTGAATCATTCACGCATAACCAGACAAAATGTGAAAGGAAAATAATGAAACATATGGATTTTATGACGACACAATAATACTATCCCGATAGCATATAACTCAAACTACGATACGTGTATCTATTGTAAAGTACGATACGTGTATCTATTGTAAAGTACGATACGTGTATATATTGTAAACTACGATACGTGTACCTATTGTAAACTACGATACGTGTATCTATTGTAAACTACGATACGTGTATCTATTGTAAGAACAAAGATACTTAGTGCACCTATTCACATATAGCCATGTATCATTCGATTAACAACAGCATATTATACATACAATATATAGCGGAAATTATAGTGTCGTGTTTCTTTTACCTTTTAGTAGTTTTCTGTTTTTAAAACCGTCTATACGCAAACGTCATACTCGTTCATTGTACCATTTTACAGTTACATATTTGACTGTATATAGGAAAGGCATAGCGTTATAATGTTAAAATCAATTTCGACCTTTTTGGTCCATGAACTAGAAATTTTAATATGTATGAAATTAGTAATATTTGTGTATTTATTTCTTAAATAATTGAAATCTGTATTAATGTATTGATTGTTTTTATATCTATGCATTTCGCTTTAAGTTTATTGGTGGTGTTTAACACCTTTTATTTCTGATTAACATACATATGTGCTGGTGTTATGACATTGATCGTAGCTTTAGGTAGCAAATAATAAATATGGGATACAATTGGTCTAGATATGAAATTATATGATCAAATGTTGTGCGATTAAGAATCAGGTAACTGTATGTTTATTGCAGTAAGTTGCCAGGGTGGTAGAGTTAGCATTTTTGAAATATTACTATACATATATTAATAAATTGTTTCATATATTAATAAGTTGAATAACATATTTATTTATCTATATATTATTTATGTGGAACAATGTAAACAAGTAAACTTACAGACTCTAACCAGTGAGATACTTACACGTATTTGATAATACATATCATAGGTAAACTCTCTGTGATGACGAACGCTTACCGTGGGATTGTATTACCATAGGCGCGAATGCTTGTGTCACTGGGATTGTATTACCTTACGCGCGTATGTATGTGTCACTGGGATTGTATTATCTTACGCGAGTATATATTTGTCACAGGGATTGTATAACCTAGTGCACGTATGTATTTGTCACTGGGATTGTATTACCTAATGCGTGTATGTATGTGTCACTGGGATTGTATTAGCTATTGTGCGTGTGCATTTGTCACTGGGATTGTATTACCTTACGCGCATATATACTTGCCAATGTGATTGTATTATCCAACGCGCGTATGTATGTGTCAATGGGATTGTATTAACTTACGCGCGTATTTATTTGTCACTGGGATTGTATAACCTCACGCGCATATGTATTTGTCACTGGGATTGTATTATCTAACGTGCGTATGTATTTGTACATAAAATTAATTATCCACATTACACAATGACCGGTAGGGGACATTGTATTGCATAGCAAAACATCTTCTTGTTTCTACCTGTATCGGAACATATGTTGAGGACGAGTACGTATGATGTACACTCAAATTACTTATATACGGAAAAATATCTTGTGAAACCAGGAGTCAATCAATTATATTTCTTCCTGTATTTGAAATAAATGTACACTGGCCAATGCATACGTCTTCGCCCATTCGACCATTTACAAATCTCAGATGAGTGCTTTTGCATATATCTAATAGTTCAGAAGAGTTGCATATTTTAGTATCGCTGTATCTATCATTTAAAGAGAAATTACATTCGATTGTATTATTACTATATATTGTTGTAATGTATGTAGCATATATGTCACTAGATAGGATAAAATCATCTCCACATGCGCAGCTTTCATTTAAATCACCCATTACTACAATTTTACAATTAGCAGATTATTTTCTGATGGCATTTTCATTTTTTTCGTGAGATTTTAAGTAAAATAAACAAAATCACGTTGAAGTGCGTAAGGAAAAACGTAAACAAATATCTTAACGAGATATAGTTACTATTGCAAAAAGTATACGTACACATCAATAGACGCATGTAATGCATATTATATATCATTTATATGGGATTATATTTAGGTTATATTACACTAAATAAGCCGGATGTGCTCGCCTGCTGCAGTCGGAAAGAGTTCTGTATAAAAGAGAGCCTCCCTTTTTTCTTTTTTTTTAAAAAACAACCCTTTTTAGTTCAGTTTCCTGTTATTTTTTGTCAGTAACTGTATTCTGGACAAGTTATTGATATTTGAAAATGCAGCTCATCATGTTTTTCATATTAATTTCAGAAATAAAAGTAGACAGGGTATACATTATCGATTGCAAGGGGTAAAAATAACGTAGATCTTTGGCCCGGTGTTGATATACTGATCTGAAGAAATGTTTCTTAGAAGATATCCCCCCCCCCCACACACCCCACACACACTCACACACACACCACACGCACACACCACGTCTCCATTTTCTTATTGGTGTTTAATAGCGGATGTATGTATTTGCATGCTAAAGTAAGTTTTTCAGAATTCTAGCACGGTTTCAGATTTTTACAGGTTGTCAACATTATCACTATACTATGGAGACTCATTTAGGCTATTATAACTTTCAATGCATTAACGTATTTGGAAGTGAATTAATGTCATTTATGAAATAATAAAAATGTATATCCCTATCTTCGTTCGTAAAGTAAAGATTTTTTTTTTATCATTTTCGTAAAAGCATGTACTTTCAAACATATTGAAAATCCTTAACGAGATACGCTACACGTATACATCAATATATTAATATATTTCAAATCGCTATAATTATAGTGAGAGCATATTGCATCAATTAAATTGATTATTGTATGGCACTGATGTACTGCCATCGACAGATATTGATGCCAAAAATGGAAATTGATTCATAATAGTGGGAACTAATGCGATGTTATTGCTCTTTTCAACTGTAAATTGAGTGTTAATCAAGTCATTTACACAGCATTATACAATAATATTATACATAAAGGGAGAATATCGAATTTCAGTTCTGGAAATTCAGAAGACAACGATTTATGTTTCTCTACGCGTAGTGTTGGCATGATAGTTTCGATGTGCTATAAGTTGCATGCATGTTTTGTATGTATAACTACTAATTACTTTATTTACTGAGTTAACGATTTATTTGGGTATTTAAACCGTTATGTGTAGATATGTTACATTTTATTGATAGTTGGTATCATTAATTTACAGTCTAAGTTTAATTACAAACTTAATTTTATATATTTCTATTATTATTTAAGCACCATGAAGAAAGTCAATATAAAAACTCTAACCAGTGAAGTATTATCACTTATTTGACAATTCTTCTTATAATTAAACTCACTATGTTGAAAAGCGTTAACCCTGTGATTATATTACCTTATCCCTTTAACCGCCACATATATATAATGGACTGTTCTTTCTTTGATTAAGACCATTCCATTCCAGGCTGATCTGGGTTTACAATGGACGCAAAGATTATTATAGTCGTGCTTATCGGGTTAAGGGTTAATATGTACATTATGTATTTGACAGACATCGATATAGTGTGATATATCTTTAATCAAAACTGTGCTGTTCCTTATATGTGTATTCGCTTCCGTAACTCAATTGCAATATTTAATTTACATATCATTCACTTGTAAACCAATTATGTATGTTTATACATGCTTACATTTGTCTATAAGATACTATCCCTGAAACCTATACACACATCAATAGATCCATATAGTTTTCACAACAATTAATAAAGAGAACATTTCATATATAATGACGGTCAATGAAAACGCACCATTAACTCCATGTTTATGCTGTTATATTATTCACAAACCATTTGCAGTAAAACTGCTGAATCAATACTGTTTTTTTTCTTGTTGAAGTATTTAATCTTGATACCTTACTTGTCTTACATGTTTATTTGCAGGCTTTTATGACAAGCAGTTACTCAGTTATTTGCCTTGTCTTTTAACATTGTTTACTATGGATACTCATAAGAAGAAAACTGTTCTACTAAAGTTCAACCTGCAATAATCTGTCCTTAATAAATTCCAATTTAATTACTGGCTTTTTTATTGTTTGACTTTTGACAGTATTATGCAATAAATGTTTCCGGAAAAAATGATTTCTTTGTGCGATGTAACTGCAGAAACCAGGAAATGCACGCGCACTTCATAACAACAATATGGAATGCACTAAATCCAGATATCATAATAAAATAGTTAACTGTGGACTCGTTATATGGATTATATCATAATTTGTCCAAAATGCCTCAAATTCTAACTTTTAAAAGAATTTGTTTTGTGGTGCGTTTTCATTGACCGTGAGTATACTTATATTAATTGCACAGCCTTGATGTGTTGCCATCGAGTGTTACAGATCTTGATGCTGTATAGTAAAATACAAATACATTATAAGGAATGAATGCAATGTAAATTTTCTTTTTCAAGCGTAACATTCGTATTTATTAAATCCCATACATATCATTAAACGAGTAAATAAACAGAGCGCATCGAATTTCCATTTTGAAATCTTCACGAGTCGACTGTTAGATGCATAGTTGTAGTTTCCATTATATCGTATTATAGATGTACGGTGTACGGCTACACGTATATGCTAGTACTGATACTTTATTTTCTCCATTTAATAATTCATTGTTGTATTTAAATAGTAAAGTATCATTGATTTATACTATTCACTAGATTTACTTCAATAAAACAATTTAAATAGTTAACTACACTTAGCTGAATAATCAGTAAAAGCTACCGTTATGAATATTTCCGTTGTATCAATTGATTCAGTCATTATTAACTTAAATTATCTATATACATTTTTTGCAAATGTTATAACAGTAAATGCACTATTTTCAAACAAGGTTTATTTTAAAGGGCTCTGAAAAACTTGAAAAAATCTGAAACAATTATCAAAATGAAGTAAAAAAAAAAGGAGATACACCTATTGAAAATTTGCAAACAAACATTAAGCGGCCATCTTGGAATGATGACGTCAACGTGCCTTTTTACCATATATGGCATATTGACAAAATGTCTTTTAAAGCAAAGAAAATCACTGGATATGAAAAATAAGCATACAATCTATATATTTTACGTCTGTATTTTTATTTTTACAGGTATTTATTTTTAATAAATTTGCAGCGATTTTCTTTGCTTTAAGATATATTTTTTCAAATGTCAATATAGTAAAAAGGCGAGATGACGTCATCGTTCCAAGATAGTCACCTCTATTTATGTTTCTTTGCAAATGTTCGTTCAATAGATCATATCTTCTTTATTTTTCATGGCATTTCGATAATTCATTCAGCTTTTTTCAAGTATTTCAGAACTATTTAAAATAAACCTCTATTGAAAAAAGTGCTTCATCCCCTTCAACTATCACGACTAGTGACTGTGTGTGCAAGCTGTGATGGCATTTTGTTAATCATATCTATGAAAGTGTAAAACATAATGAGATTGTGAAAGATGTGATTATTTGGTCGCTGCTAAGGTAACATGTAGCTGTTCATTTATGGATGATACCAATTAATTAAATTAATTGATGTATCCAATAATAAGATAAATCACACAATATTGTATATAATATTTATATTGTGTATATAAATACATTTGAACAACTGTACACATATACAAAATTATCACTTATTTGATATTATATTAGTTATTATCATGTGGTTACTGCAGAAAGCAAATACACATCAAAATAATTATTGTTAATAGAAGAGTTAGTTTAAGTGAATCATTCACGCATAACCGGACAAAATGTGATTGAACACTGAAACATATGGATTTTATGCCGACACAATATTATTATCCCGATAGCATATAACTACAACTACGATACATGTATCTATTGTAAGAACAACGATACCTAGTGCACCTATTCACATTAAATCAATAACTTTAAAGCGCTGGTATGATGCCATCGAGTGTCCCAGATGTTAATGCTGGCATTCAAAATACATTTTAAATGCTAGAAATGACAGAAAATGCCGAGTTAAGTTTTGACCTAAACGTATGTACAACATCTAAAATATACTAAAGAAAAAGAAACGCGACACGGTAATTTCCGCTATATATTATGTATACTGCACATTTAATTCCATATATATTCCAAGGAAATCCCAAGATGTTTTGTAAAAACAAAAGTTGCAGTTAGTTAGAGAAAAGACACAACTGTGATGTTGTAGACGTTTTAAAGACAGTACACGTTGTAACAAGAAAGTCATAGATGTTAAACTTCCTCTTTGAAAAATTGAGCCAGTTCAGTACTGTATTTAACGTGAAGAGTTTACAAAAATTTTGCATCCTAAGTTTGCTAACATGCTTGAGCCAAACGCGTACTCTGTCAATAATGAAACTTTGCAGGAATACTATTTGCTGTGTTACGTGCTGCTTTAGTCTATTTTCCGAAAGAAAGGATCTTACGTAGCCATGTACCATTCGATTAACAGCAGCATATTCTACATACAATATATAGCTGACATTCTAGTGTCGCGTTTTACCTTTCAGTAGTCTTCTGTTTTTAAAACCGTCTATATGCAAACGTCATACTCGTTCATTGTACCATTTTACAGTGACACATTTGACTGTATATAGGAAGGGCATAGCGTTATAATGTTAAAATCAATTTCGACCATTTTTATTTTTGGTGCATGAACTAGAACTTTTAATATGTATGAACTTGGTAACATTTGTGTATTTATTTCTTAAATAATTGAAATTTGTATTAATGTATTGACTATTTTTGTCTCGCCTTTTCGAAGAAAAAAAGAGACATAGGTGTTGCTTTTCCGGCGGCGGCGGCGTCAACATTCAAGTTTTGCGTTTAGGTCATTTTCTCACAAACTGTATTCACTAGACCTTTCAAACAAAGCAAATGTGGAAATGACCTTGACCCTCCAAGCAAAGGGCAGATAACTTACTTATTTTTAGGTTTAAGTTTTGCGTTTAGGTCATTTTCTCACAAACTGTATGCTCTAGACCTTTCAAACTTTGCTTATAGTTGTATCATGGGTGGTACATCGCAACGTGACAAAGCAAATGTGGAAGGGACCTTGACCCTCCAAGCAAAGGGCAGATAACTTACTAATTTTTAGGTTCAACTTTTGCGTTTAGGTCACCTTTTCACAAACTGTATGCACTAGACCTTTCAAACGTTGCCTATAGTTGTATCTTGGGTGGTACATGGCAACGTGACAAAGCAAATGTGGATGTAACCTTGACCCTCCAAGTAAAGTGCAGATAACTAAATAATTTTTAGGTTCAACTTTTGCGTTTAGGTCACTTTTTCACAAACTGGATGCACTAGACATTTAAAACTTTGCTTATAGTTGTATCTTGAGTGGTACATCGCAACGTGACAAAGCAAATGTGGAAGTGACCTTGACCCTCCAAGCAAGGGCAGATAACCTTATAATTTTTACCTTCAACTTTGGCGTTAGGTCACTTTTTCACAAACTGTATGCACTAAGACCTTTCAAACTTTGCTTTAAAGTTGTATCTTGAGTGGTACATTGCAACGTGACAAAGCAAATGTGGATGTGACCTTCACCATCCAAGCAAAGGGCAGATAACTTTAATTGTTACCTTCAACTTTGGCGTTTAGGTCACTTTTTCACAAACTGGATGCATTAGACATTTAAACTTTGCTTATAGTTGTATCTTGAGTGGTACATCGCAATGTGACAAAGCAAACGTGGAAGTGACCTTGACCCTCCAAGCAAGGGCAGATAACCTTATAATTTCTACCTTCAACTTTGGCGTTTAGGTCACTTTTTCACAAACTCGATGCACTAGACATTTAAAACTTTGCTTATAGTTGTATCTTGAGTGGTACATTGCAACGTGACAAAGCAAATGTGGATGTTACCTCCACCATCCAAGAAAAGGGCAGATAACTTTAATTGTTACATTTACATCACTTTCTCATGAACTAGAATTTTTGACTAGATGTTTTAAACCTAATTTATAGCTTAATCTTTGGAAGAAAACATATACTATTTTGACGTAGTTGTGTCTTCGTTAGTGCATCTTTTTTTTTGGATGCCTGGATTTCATGTATGACCTTGACCTACTTTTTGGAGCTGATGATTCTTAGCTCTACTGGCCAAAGGCCTTCATTTTTCATCCGATCTTTACCAAACTTTACCAGATTGTCAATATCAATGAAAGCTCGCACAAGTTCCAACACCAGCCAGATCGGACAAATAACAGCGGAGTTATGGCCCTTGATTTAGTTAAAAATGCTATATTCAGCCTCGTTAATAAGATAGGGCTTTCATTTTTCATCAGATCTTTACCAAACTTTACCAGATGTTTTGCCTTTTTTTTTATTATTAGTAATTTTTAGTTTTAATTAAAAAAATTAAATTGTTTTAATTATTTCTTTTGTTTGAATTATTTTTATTTATTTTTTTATTTATTTTTTGTTATTTTTGTTATTTTTTTAAATTTTCTTATTTCATTATTATTATTATTATTTTTATTTTTTTTGGTGTAAACGCCATGTTAGCAGGAAGCATTGTTGTGCCTATTCCAATTTTTTTCCGGTTCATTTATTTTTGATGGAGTTACAACCCCTTGACATATTTTTTTTAAATTTCTTGATTATTATTATTTTTTTTTAATTTTCTTATTTCATTATTATTACTATTTTAATTATTTTGTTGGTGTTAACGCCGTGTTAGCAGGAAGCATTACTGTGCCTATTGCATTTTTTCCGGTTCATTGATTTTTGATGGAGTTAAAGCCCCTTGACATATTTTTTTTTAAATTTCTTGATTATTATTAAATTTTTTTAATTTTCTTATTTCATTCTTATTATTTTTTTAATTATTGTTTTGGTGTTAACGCCGTGTTAGCAGGAAGCATTGCTGTGCCTATTGCATTTTTTTTCCGGTTCATTGATTTTTGATGGAGTTAAAGCCCATTTACTTTTTTTTTTTAATTTCTTGTCCGCGCTACTCCTCCTAAACGCCTTGTTGGATTTCGACAAAACTTGGCAGGAAGCATCGTAAAGATGTCTAGTTGTGCATATCGCGCTTTTGTTCCAGTTTGCTGATTTATGACGGAGTTATGGCACTTTGACATGTTTACTTTAAATTTCTTGTCGGCGCTACTCCTCCTAAACGGCTTGTTGGATTTCTACAAAATTTGGCAGGAAGCCTCAGTATGATGTCTAGTTGTGCAAAGCATTTTATATCAATGAAATTTTGGACACGTTCAAAACCCAGCTAGATCTAGTTAGTAACGACAGCAGACATATTGCCCATGATTACCAGGTGAGCGATCTAAGGCCTTCCTATCCCTGTTGTTTTTTCAATGTTTTAAAAAAACTACTGATGGTAATTTTATGTCGACAACCCTTGTTATAAGAGCCGTTTTAGTCAGTAGAGCACAGGCCCTCTTGGGCCTCTTGTTTTTAATAGGATGGCATTTTGTTTTTAAACAAATGCACTTAAATGTCATCTCAGCAAACAGCAAACTCGATTGTTTTTAATTACTAAAATGTTTACAAACTTTCATTTAAGCATCATTGACCTTTTTATTTTTAAGTCCAGCCCCCGTTAGGCGAGACATGTGAATCCACGGATTTCTTGTTATATGTATGCGTTTGTCTTTAAGTTTATTGGTGGTGTTTAACACCTTTTATTTCTGATTAACATACATATGTGCTGGTGTTATGACATTGATCGTAGCTTTAGGTAGCAAATAATAAATATGGAATACAATTGGTCCAGATATTAAATTATACTATTAAATGCTGTGCGATTAAGAATGAGGTAACTGTATATTTATGGCAGTAAGTCGCCAGGATGGTAGAGTTAGCATTTTTGAAAAATTACTATACATTTTTATAATCAATTGTTTCATTTATTAATAAGTTGAATAACATATTTATTTATTTATATATTATTTATGTGGAACAATGTAAACAAGTTAACAGTGAGATATTTACACGTACTTGATAATACATATCATAGGTAAACTCTCTGTGATGACGAACGCTTACCGTGGAATTGTATTACCTTACGCACGTATGTATTTGTCACTGGGCTTGTATTATCTTACACGAGTTTATATTTGTCACTGGGATTGTATTATCTAATGCGTGTATGTATTTGTCACTGGGATTGTATTACCTAATATGCATGTGCATTTTGTCACTGGGATTGTATAACCTAACGCGCGCATGTATTTGTCACTGGGATTGTATTACCTAACGCGCGTATGTATTTGTCACTGGGATTGTATTACCCTACGCGCATATATATTTGTCAATGTGCTTGTATTACCTAACGCGCGTATGTATGTATCACTGGGATTGTATTACCTTACGCGCGTATGTATTTGTCACCGGGATTGTATTACCTTATGCGCGTATGTATTTTCACTGGGATTGTGTTACCTTACGCCGTATGTATTTGTCACTGGTATTGTATTACCATACGCGTGTATGTATTTGTCACTGGGATTGTATTACCTTACGTACATATGTATTTCTCACTGGGATTGTATTACCTTACGCGCGTATGTATTTGTCAGCGACGATAGAATATATATTTTACCAAAATGTTTCAGTTCCTATTAATCTTATTGCCTTAGGCAGACATCAAGTGCAAGATTTATTTCATATATCATTCCCGTTTAAAACAGTTATGTTTTTTGAGAACTGCTTAAAGATTTCAACAAGATACTGTTCTGAAAACATTTACACACACATCAATAGACTCATATAGAGCTGATAAAAAATAATACAATGAGCATTTCTTATACGACTGTTTAGTCGTGCTGTGTTTCCATCGAGTGTTACAGATCTTGATGCTGCTTAGAAAAAGACAAATACAACATTAGAAATGAACGCAAATTGTTTGTTCTTTTCAAAAGTAACAGTTATATGTTTGAAAATCGCAAAAGCTTTATTACACCACTAGATAAATGGAGCGCATCGAATGTCAATTGTAAAACCGTCACGAGCTAACTGTTGTGTGCTTATTTGTAGTGACATAGCATTGCTGGTGTAAGTTTTTATTAGTTAGATGTGTATCTTATTACTTAATGTTTAATTATCCATTTAATTTGTCCTTGTTGTATTTTACTAGTTATAATAGTAATCACTTTATAGCTATATTTTTGTTTATTATTGCTTTACAATTTAAATTAGATTTTTTTAAAAAAACATTGACTGTTTGTTTGCATGTTTGTTTTTTTCACTTTATTTCTTTGTTGTTATATTCTTTTATTCTTTCTTTCTTTTATTCTTTCTTACTATGTCTTTATTTCTCTCTCTTCGATTCTCTGTCTTTCTTTCTATGTTTCTTTCTTTTTTTGTGTTCTTTCTTGATTTCCTTTGTTTGTTTGTTTCTTTTTCTTTCTTTCTTTCGTTCTTTCTTTCTTTCTTTCTTGTTTTATTTCTTGTTTTCTTTCTTTCACTGTCTGTCTTTCCTTATTTATCTGTCTTTATTTTTTTGTCTTTATTTCTCTGTCTTTCTTTCTATGTTTCTTTTTTCCTTCTTTAGTTCCTTTGTTTGTTTGTTTCTTTATTTCGTTTTTCCCTTCTTCTTTCTTTCTTTCTTTCTTTCTTTCTTTCTTTCTTTCTTTCTTTCTTCTTTCTTTCTTTCTTTCTTTTTTTTTTCTTTCTTTTTTCTTTCTTTCTTCTTTCTTTCTTTGTTTCCTTGTTTTTTGTTTCTTTGTTTCTTTATTGTTTTCTTGTTTTGTTTCATTCTCTTTCTTTCTTTCCTTCTTTTTCTTTCTTTCTTGATTCTTGTTTTCTTTCCTTCACTTTATTTCTTTCTTTATTTCCTTCTTTTATTCTTTCATTCTTTTATTTCTTTCATTCTTTTATTTTTTCTTACTCTGTCTTTATTTTCTGTCTGCAATGCTCTGTCTTTCTTTCTACGTTTCTTTCTTTTTTTGTTTTCTATCTTCTTTTTCTTTGTTTGTTTGTTTGTTTGTTTGTTTCTTTTTTGTTTTCTTGTTTTCTTTCTTTCACTTTCTTTCTTTCCTTCTTTCTTTCTTTCTTTCTTTTCTTTTTTCTTTCTTTCTTTCTTTCCTGTTTTCTTTCTTTCACTATCTATCTTTCCTTATTTCTCTGTATTTATTTCTTTGTTTTTCTTTCTTCATTTCCTTTGTTTGCTTGTTTGTTTGTTTGTTTTTTCTTTCTTTCTAATTTCTTTCTCTTTTTTTGTAAGCAATGATAACAGGAGATTGATTAAAATAACGAGTTTATAGCGTTGATACCATCGAGTGTAGCAGATCTTGATGCTAGTAAGAAACGTGCATTGACATATTTTAAAGATATGGGTGAAACATTTTCTTTTTCAACAATGCATGTTGTATATCTAAACTCAAATTCAAGTAATTATGCGAGTAATAATCACGAGACAGTGGCTTCTTTTTATAGTAGTAGCTGTATCATTCTCGTTGACAATATTTCTGTATAATTGATTAGAGAGAGAGAGACAGAGAGACAGAGAGAGAGAGACAGAGAGACAAAGTGAGACAGAGAGAGAGAGAGAGAGAGAGAGAGAGAGGCAGATAGACAGAGAGGCAGTGAGACACAGAGAGACAGAGAGAGACAGAGAGAGAGACAGAGAGAGACAGAGAGACAGAGAGAGACAGAGAGAGACAGAGAGACAGAGAGACAGAGAGAGAGAGAAAGAGAGAGACAGAGAGAGGGAGAGAGACACACACACACACACACACACACACACAGAGAGAGAGAGACAGAGAGGAGTGCCTATTAAATATTGAATTTATTAAACGACCTGGATAACATTATTTGATGACAGGCTTCGACGAGCATCTTATCACTCTTATCTAACGAGTTTAGTAAATTCAATATTTAATATGCTCGAATGTGATATTCTATTTACTAGTATCCCATAACTCCAAAAAAAGCCTCCGCTGAACGGAAAAAGATCTAACGATGATTTGGCCTTCATTTGCTTATGTATTCCACTAGCTCAAAACGTGTACAGTTTAGTGTAATACTGGTAAACATGTTAAACCATTCGAAATACAAGTACAGAATCACTAAATTGCATTTAGATAATTTCAGAAACAAAATCATCAAGGGATGGTACTCGTCAGTTAATATTGATAGAACGCACACCAGATTTATCGCACTTGCACATTCTTTCATTGCCTTTGGTATATATCAACATCTACTGAAAGAGAAAGGCAGATTGTAATGTAATGTACGTAATTGTATTGTAAATGAACTATATTTTTGTTCAAGGATAAAGATCAACCATACAATGTTTGTGTGTCACCTTTTCGAAGAAAAGTGCGATACATAGGGATCACTTTGTCGTCCGTCCATCCGTCCGTCAGTCCGTCACGAAAACTTAACGCTGGCTATAACTTTCTCATTTCGTGATATTTCTTCATCAAACTTTCAATATTTATTCATCATGACAACATCAACTTGACCATTGAAAATATAAAGGTGAAAGTCACACTGAAGGTCATTATATGGGTTAAATACTCGTTTTTTTTTCACGAAAACTTAACGTTGGATATAATTTTCTCATTTCTTGATATTTCTTCATCAAACTTTCAATATAATACTCATCATGACAACAGTGACATGACCATACTAAAATATAAAGGTCAAAATCACACTGAAGGTCATTATATGGGTTAATTACACATTAGTTCTTCATGAAAACATAACGTTGGCTATAAATTTCTCATTTCTTGATATTTCTTCATCAAACTTTCAATATATACTCATCATGATAACACCGATATGACCATGCTAAAATATAAAGGTCAAGGTTACACTGAAGGTCATTATATGGGTTAAATAATCATTTTTTGTTCACGAAAACTTTACGTTGCCTATAACTTTCTCATTTCTTGATATTTATTGCATCAAACTTTCAATATATCTCATCATGACAACATTCGAAGAAAAGTGAGATACATAGGGATCACTTTGTCGTCCGTCAGTCCGTCAGTCAGTCCGTCAGTCCGTCACGAAAACTTAACGTTGGCTATAACTTTCTCATTTCTTGATATTTCTTCATCAAACTTTCAATATATACCCATCATGACAACATTGACATGACCATACTAAAATATGAGGTCAAGGTCACATTAAAGGTCATTATATGGGTTAAATAGTCAGTTTGTTCTTCACGAAAACTTAACGTTGGCTATAACTTTTTCATTTCGTGATATTTCTTCATCAAACTTTCAAAATATTCTCATCATGACAACTCCGACTGGACCATACTAAAATATAAAGGTGAATATCACACTGAAGGTCATTATATGGGTTAAATGCTCGTTTTTTGCGCGAAAACATAACGTTGGTTATAACTTTCTCATTTCGTGTTATTTCTTCATCAAGCTTTCAATATATACTCATCATGACAACATCGATATGACCATACTAAAATATGAAGGTCAAGATCACATTGAAGGTCAATATATGGGTTAAATACATATTTTTTCTTCATGAAAACTCAACGTTGGCTATAACTTTCTCATTTCTTGATATTTCCTCATCACACTTTCAATATATACACATAATGACAACACAGAAATGACCATGCTAAATATAAAGGCCAAGGTCGAACTGAAGGTCATTATATGGGTTAAATACTCATTTTTTTGTTCACTAAATCTTAAAGTTGCCTATAACTTTCTTATTTCTTGATATTTAAATATATCCCTAGGTTGCGTTTAATGCGTGATTAATTTTGTATTCACATGGATGAATGTTATTTGTATTATTATGAACTCCTATTTCTCGGTATTTACAAATGCCTTCGTCATGATCCCCACGACTTACCTACCATATGATCTGCTTGCATGTTTAACTTTATAGAAGTAGTTCTACTTTCTCTATACATGGCACGTTTTCTTGGCTGCCTGATGATACCAACAGCAATCGGATTGTCTCATTGAATGTATGGTGTTTATCTCATGACTGCTTTCAATCAAGTCATCCGCTCCAAGTTCTAGCAGTTTACAGGTGTATTCTTGAACTTGCAATAGTGTATTTTATATTTGTATCTACCCCATCCCCCAACGAAAGTGGTGCGGGCATAGTGTTACCCTTGTCCGCCCGGATGTACGTCCCGTACGTCCCGTTTTCACTTTCAAGTTTTTTATTAAGTCAATTTCTCAGATACCAAAAGCCTTACAGAATTCAAACTTCATACACACTTAACATCTATATGGCAGCAATATGTTCCTATCCGAATCCTACTTGACCTACTTTTTACACTTTGTTAAATTACATCAAAGTTTTTCATTCAAGTTTTTACATCAAAGTCCATGTCTTGTGTGGTCAAGTCTATATCTCTCACAATTCTTACCCTAGCACAATTAAATTTTGCCTAATAGCTTCCTTATAGAATTATCTTAAGGGCTGCTTAAGTAATTTTGGTCCCTGTAACCGCTGGGCTCCCATGGAACCAAAATTCTGATAGCTTTTAAAATGTGTCTGTTTCACATCAAGTTTTGCGTGTAAGCTGTGTTTACAGGTCTATATCTCTTACATTTCTTGTCCTAGCTGAACTACATTTTGGAATTGGTTTCCTTATAGTATGTTGTAAAGGGTTGGGTAAGTAATTTTGTCTTCTGCAAATTGTGATGGCCCATAAAATGTGCAATAAAGGCTTGCATGTAAGATGTATATATCTATAATTTTGGTTTGGGATTTCTTATAGCATTATGCATCTTATTCATATTTCATCCATATTGGGGCAACGGCTCCCTCCTCCCCCACGCCCCCCCCCCCCCCCCCCACTTCCATCCCCTTCCAAAACCTTTTTTTTTTAACATTTTTTTTTTTTACATATTTCTGTGTTGTTTTACTCAATTCTTACACATATATGTTGCTCCCCCACACCCAACCCCGCCTCTCACCCCCACCCCCTCCCCACTTCAAACTTTTTATTGTTTTACCTATTTCTGTGTTGCTTTTGTAAATTCTTACACATTTTGCCCCCTCCCCCCCCCCCTGCCTCCCCTCCCCCGTCACCCCACCCCCCACCACATACTCGAAACTAGAATATTTGTATTTAACTTTTATTTATTTATACATATTTCTGTGTTGTTTTGGTCAATTCTTACACATAGCTTCTTACACATATATGTTGCTCCCTCACCACCCCTGCCTCTCCCACGCCCCCTCCCCCCACCCACACACACACTCGAAACTATTTTTTTTAATTTTACATATTTCTGTGTTGTTTTGGTCAATTCTTACACATAGCTATGTTGCCCACCCTCTCCCACCACACCCCAACCCCACGCCCGAAACTCGAATATTTTTATTTAATGTTTATTGTTTTTTTACATATATCTGTGTTGTTTTGGTCATTTCTTACACATAGCTTCTTACACATATATGTTGCCCCTCCACCCCACTCTCTGCCTCTCCACCTTCCCATCCCAATACCCCCCGCCCCCCCCTCATTTCTTACACATAGCTTCTTACACATATATGTTGCCCCTCCACCCCACTCTCTGCCTCTCCACCTTCCCATCCCAATACCCCCCGCCCCCCCACTTTTTTTGGACATATTTCTGTGTTGTTTTTGTCAATTCTTACATATATGTCTTTCCGCCTCCATGATCACTCTTACCTTGTCTGGATGGGGTTTCAATCTCTCATCGCCAACGTAGTGTCCTAAACACTCAATGGATCGGTAAGCGATGGAACATTTGCTCGGCTTAGCTGTCAGTTTTGCTTGTCTTAACCGACCTAATAACTCATGCAATACTTGCATATGGTGTTCGAAGGTCATAGTAAAGATAATGATATCATCTACAAAGTTATCAATGTTCTGCATATCTTTTAATACTGCCCGCATTAATCTACTGAAAGTAGCTGGAGCTGTAACTAATCCAAACGCCATAACACAAAACTCAAATAACCCCTTTGGCGTCTGAAAAGCGGTTTTACATTTGGACGACTCTTCGATTATTTTTTTTTGGACATATTTCTGTGTTGTTTTGGTGAATTCTTACATAGCTTCTTAAACATATATGTTGCACTCACCACCCCCACCACCCACCCCGCCTCTCAAACACCCCACCCCCACCCCCACTCAAAACTTGATTTTTTTAATATATTTTTTTACATATTTCTGTGTAGTTTTGGTCAATTCTTACACATAGCTATGTTGCGCCCCCAACCCCAACCCAGATTGTTTTAGCCTTGTTTTCTGATGGTATATACTAGCTATATAATTTATTATTCTCTGAAAAATCGAATAGTCGAGCTGCGCTGTTCTCCGACAGCTCTTGTTTCACTAAGACTTCGTTTCCACAATAGTGCGACACAACCTTTTCCGTATTTTCTATTTACATCATTCGCACCCAAAAAAGAAATATAAAAAGATCGGACAGGGAAAGTAGCGTTGAAGGAAGACAGTCAACCACAAAACACAGAAACAAACACGCAAACAGACAAACAAGAAGGCAAACGCAATAACAAATGCAAACGACATCACAAACAAAAAAGGGTTGGCAATAGGGCTACCGCCTTGGAACGGTCAGTGGCAAAGTAGGCCACTGGGGGTTTAAACCGATTCTAGGGTGCATCAAACCTCACACTTACCCTACTGTCATCCCATTAAAACAGGACAGTGTAAATAAAGAAATCCCCGCAATGATATAATCTCTAACCAAGAAGGCAGCATCAATAGGCAATATAAGTAAAACACAAATATGCTCGTGTAAATGTAATACAAAACAAACAATAGCCTAGAAAGCCACAATGAAGGTACTCAATGACTTGGCAGAAGCCAGAGCAGTAAGAGAATAAACCATTAAGGGCACGACAAGAAAGATCATAGACAAACATCAAACGCCACCGTCCCATGGGCTTTAGGTTGGCGTCATCATAGGGTCCACAGCCTGTCCGGTCATCGTACAATTAAAGAGGAAAGCATAGTGGCGAACTGTAAAAGGGTCCACCACCAAGCATGCAGTACGTTGCAAAATGATAAGGTCATAACCTCTTTTGATAAACTTTTTAACAAGTTTAACAAAGATAGTATGAAAGTGATCATGACCAAGAATCTTACGAAGTTTATAAATCACATCACCATAGAAGTCTGGTTGTGATAGTCCTTGTCGCAGAAGAGTCCTTAAATTATTTTTATATTTGGAAAGAAGATCAGGGTTACGATAATACAATTTTGCAAAGGTTTTACGAAGTTTATGGTAACGGTAACCTTGAATGTGTAACATTTTAGTTATACAAAGGTTACGAATATTAAAGTCCTCAACTCGAGTACACACTCTAGAAAAACGAATAAGTTGAGACACATATACACCCCATAAGAAGTTGCTCCGGGAACATCCCCATCCAAGTGGGGGATAATTTACAATGTCAAAATTAAAATCATCTCTCTTGTCATAGATTTTGCTAATTATTTTACCATTTTCAATCGAGAGATCTAAATCAAGAAAAGAAGCGTTATTATCAGATATATTAGCTTTGTTAAGCTGAAGTTCTTTAGGATAAATATAATTAACCATAGTTGGAAAGAAAGGGCTGTCAGTGTTCAATATGGCATCCATATACCAAGTCATATGCACTGACACTTACATAGTCTTGGTGGATTAAATCTCTTTCAGCAAGCCATTGCTCAGAAATGCCACATATATCAATGGCCTCGCTATCTAGTATTTTATTCAGATACGTGCTACTTGACATGATACCAGTAGCGTTCCATGTCATTATATTCAATGTGCACATGATGATAAATAGAAAACACAGAAATGAAAACAATTTCATTTTACTAAAACAGTTATGCCTGCAATAATTTATTATCGTGCTACTAGTATTCATTATCATAATGAGGGGAATGTTCGTTAATATTACTGTTGTAAGCGACAGTCCCTTAATGATTCCACCTATTGAAAAACAAATGAAACATGATTTTGGCAATGGAATGATAAAAACATGGCATATTCATTTTGGAATTTGTTAATTTAATTCTAAAAAAAAATTATACAATTAAATCTAAACAAAACTCAGTGTCCACTTTCTTTTGCAATGAGTATAGTAACAAACCTTCTTGAATGTATTTATATATTTAATTCAGTCTGAATTCTGCAGAGTACAAGGGAGTAGAGGTCGATATATATAGTAAATTCTAGCCCATAGATAAACATGTGCTAGACTATTATATCAAAGTGTCAATATCTCTGGATATATACTAGATATTGGATTATTAGTGTATATTGTTAGTGTAATCTGTGGCTATACTCATGGTATAAAGCAATTTCTGTGGTCCAATATATTGCCAATAAGTCTAGCAACTGGTTTAAGATCAAAATGAGATGACAAATAGATGAATGAGTATGTGATTCTTATGTTGCAAGTCTATTGATATTGCATATAAGATATATAACCAAATCAAATATGTCTGTATATTTGCATATGCAGCTTAAATCATTGTCCTTGAAAAATATGTTGCCTCCACTCTCTAAATGATAGCTCTTAATTAAGAAATAGAACATCATTTACGATGAATTATCGTATAATATAAAGCACGGTTTGGAGTTCAATTGTAAACAATAATTTCACGAGCACGACAACCCGTGATATATTATCAGATAATTCACCGTAAACGATGTTCTATTTCTATTATAATACCCCTAAAATGTGAAAATAACGCATACATCTGAAAACTTTCGTATTGCTTTGCTTACTCTCCTAACGTTGCAAACGTTACAGTGATATCTTTCGCATTGCCTTGCTTATTCTCCTAACGTTGCAAACGTTACAGTGATATATCGTCGAATATAACGAGATGTTTTAAACTAGGCTTTATAGTGCGGGTGTAGTAGATTTTTTTTGTTTGTTTTGTACTTCGACGCTAATAGTAACTATTAAGTGACTTGTCACGCTTATTGTCGATATAAACATATTTCTAATTTTAAAGCCAGCAACATTTATCTCCTTGATAACAGTTGTTTTATGGAGTGACTGTATTGTGTGGTACTCTGGCGGCATGCTTGCATATTTCCGGCAGAACAATAAAAACCTATTTTAACCTTAATTGCCTCAGCGAAAACTACAGTATTATTATGTATCTCTGCAATTTTGGTGCATTTATTGATTTGTTTGTTTTTGTTTATATGGTGTTATACGTCATTTTCAACACATGCAAGGTTTAATATGACGGTTTTTCACTTATTGAAAATATACAACACACTAGAGCCAGTTTCTGATAAATACCAACACATTACGTGGTCCGAGTATTAACTTTCATACCCCATCCAAACCCTTCTCCAAGAAGCGATATAAAATAGTATAAAAGTATAAAATAAAACCTTAATTTCAGCTTAAAAAATTTGCATATTGTACAATAAAACATTTAATATGCAATATTAAATAGGTTGTCGCATTTTATGTCAGTAACATATGTTTTTAAACATGTTTTATTTTCGAAATATCCGTTATAAAATCCTGCTAATATAAGCTTTTCCCATCGCTTAATGGAATTAAGGCGGGACGTCCCCACTTAATTACAATGCACTGAACACACGTAACCACACGTGGCATAGATCATTGTGTTAGTTGTTAACTCTCAACTTCCATCTAGACAAACTTGATGTAGTTTCTATTGCGTAACATGTACATGTGTTAGAGTCCACAACCGATAGACACTCGATTGTACAGTCGTTTTTATTCGTGTACAAACAATATTATATAAACACTTTAGTAGCCTTTGCTTTTTATGTACCTTTTGGCTTTTAGTCATCCTCTCTAGCATACTGTCCTGCTTAATTCTATAGTAGACTAAGTAGAGTGTAGAATATCAGTAACATACCACCAGATGAGAGAAATTGCATGGTAACCATATGTAAAGATCGATAATGTATTAAAATACTTATAATGTAACATCAACCGATATTGTATTAAAATTCACCGATAATGTTATAAAATTGCGGACCGATATTGTAAAAACAAAATTGCCGATAATGTAAAAAAACAATTCCAACAGATATTGTAACACATTTTGTCGGATAATTTAATACATTTTTTTCCGAACGATAAAGTAAACATTTTCGGGTGATAATGTAATACCAACAGCTCTTGTAATACCAAACAACTGACATTACAACATCAAGGTGTTTTGGTACTGCAGCTATTGACATCACCTGGCCCGGAAATTAGCGGAGAAATTGTTGCAAAATATGGACCGTGGATGCTACTGCAAAAGCTGCGATATTTACTATCCTGGATAGCTCCGGAGCACTTCCGGAACCACAGTAATGATGGTTTTGTGCATTCGGCGCGCTTACAACTCACAAAATAACTAATTTCATATTCACATCGACTGCTAAAGTTGTTGAACAAATTGCGATAGTGAATAAAATGTTCCTAGGGGAAATTCAATAAAATTGCGATAGGCGCAAAAGTATTGTTCCTGTAGGTTTTACGTGACTGCGACAGCAGAATCGAAGACGACGACGATTGAATGAAAACACTTACTCATTTAGAGAGGAAAAGAATTCAGCAAGTTGTTTTGAATAGTTCGATGAGTAATTCTTATTAGCTCACGGACGTTTATCCTTCTAGACAGTTCGTCACGTACGCACTCGTGCCCATTTATTCTCCCGCTTTTCGCGATGAACCTTAATTTAGGAAATTATGTAGCACAATTTTCTTTCATCGTAATAACATTATACAACACCAATTATAAGTTAATAGTAGCTGCGCAGTTGACAATCATCGATAAAACACACAATGTTTTAGTCGCAACATTTCTAGATTGACAGTAGACAAAATATAACAAAGAGTGAACCTTTCGGTGTTTTTATGCCCACACCCACGAACATTTCGGGGGAGCATATAGTTGTCATCATGTCAGTCCGTCCGTATGTCCGTATGTCCGTCTGTCCCGATTTCTTGTCCGCTTAAATCCTACGTTTTTCATCCGATTTTTATGAACCTTTATAGGAAGTATCAGTATGATATCTAGTAGTTCCGGTTAAATGATTTTTGGAGGAGTTACACGACTTTTAAGTTTTTCGAATCTAAAGCTTGTCCCCTCAGCTCCGACATTTGTCATCCGATTATCACGAAACTTCATAGGAAGAACCAGTATGCGCATATTGTCAGGACGTTCTAGTTATAATGATTTTTGGTGGAGTTTATCATTTCCGCTCAACTCCGCCTACATTTTCAATCTGCTTTTTTAATGAAACTTGGTAGTCAGAATCAGTATGTTGTCTTGTAGCGCATATTGCCAGGACGTTCTGGTTTAAAAATAAAATGGTGAAGTAACTCTTTTATCCGATTGTATTTCACATGTGTACCTTTATTCGGGGAGCATCCATCGGTTGTACCGATTTTTGTATTTATTTTGTTTCACTTCGATGTAATGTAAATGTCATATTAACTGGAAATATGTTTGGAAAACATGCAACCACGATATACGCTATGATATTAAACATATTACACGAACAAATATTATTTTGAACGTCAGTTGAAATTCCTTCTTTAATCCTTTGTGCGATTGGTTTGGATGTGGGTCTGGGTTCTAGGGATTGATGTGGTGGAATGGTTGTAGATGCAGGTCGGGTAAGAGGTGTTGGGATCTAGTGTGTGACAGGTGAGGTGGAAGTCGGGGATGGGTGTGGTGGGTGCATAATGGGGTAGGGGTGGGTATATTTGGTGGTTGGAGTTAGGGTGGGTGTGGGTAGGTGATGAAGGCAGGTATGGTAAGGAGTGTGGATCCGGGATGAGTCGGGGATAGGATGTGCGGGTTGTGGTCAGGTTAAGGGGAATCTGGGGTATAAAACATACATACATCACGACTAGATGAGACAAAAACACCCTAACACTTGTATTTCAGGGTTGTTTTTAATATATCTCTTGACTTTACACTGACTTTTAATTACGTTTGAAAGTATCTTGACCAAATGCAAAAAATGTCTGATGTTGTTTTCATAAGATATTCCGGATTTTTCACTGGAACATGGATATTCTGAAAGTTAAAAGAAAGCGACGAATTTCGGTCGGGGTGTCAGGTTCAAAACGTTACCTTTCAACGGACTAGACACCGTGATATAACCCAGTCAAATCAGAAGGCAATTACACTGTATTTATGAACAAAAGAAAATATGTGTAAATACAAACTTATAAAAAGTAAAAGACAATCACAGTTGGTTTAAAGGATGTACTTCAGACTTTTGGACAGTTCAACTATAGAATCTCATACCAGGTTTCCTTTACGTCTCTAGCTTGTTTACGATTCATTTAAATACTAGGTTTACTATGTGCATCAGTTTATATGGATATACAAATCGAACAAGAAAAGTAGCATTCAAGGCGACAGTCGTCAACCACAAACACACACAGAAACACAAAGGAGTTGACAATAGGGCTATCCCCTTTGAACGGTCAGTGGCAAAAAAGGTCGCTGGGGGGGTTTAAACCAGGTTCTGGGGTACACCAAACCTCACATTTACCCTACTGTCATTGCAATAAAACGGGACAGTGTAAATAAAGAATTACCCGCCGTAAACTATTCTATAACAAACAAGGCAGCATTAATAGGCAATATAAGTAAAACACAAAGTTGCTCGTGTATATATAAATTCAAATAAACAATAGCTAGAAAGCCACAAAAAAGGTACTCAATGACTTGGCAGAAGTCAGAGCATCAAGAGAACAAACCATTGAGGGCATGACAAGACCGTAGACAAACATCAAACGTCACCGTCCTTTTGGGCTTAAGGTAGACGTCATCATAGGATTCACAACCTGTCCGGTCATCGCACAATTAAAGGTGGAAAGCATAGTGGCGAACTGTAAATGGGTCAACCACCAAGCATGCAGTGCAATGCAAAATGATAAGGTCATAACCTCTTTTGTTAAACCGTTTAACAAGTTTAACAAAGATAGTATGAAAATGATTATGACCAAGGATCTTACGAAGTTTGTAAACCACATCACCATAGAAGTCAGGTTGTGATAGTCCTTGTCGCAGAAGAAGACCAGATGGAGAAGCTTTTTATATTATTAGTAATGCAAAGATTACGAATATTGAAGTCCTCAACTCGAGTACAAGCTTTAGAAAAACGAATAAGTTGAGACACATAGACCCTATAAGAAGTTGCTCGGGATAAATCCCCATCTAAATGGGCATAATTAACAATATCAAAATTAAAATCATCTCTCTTGTCATACATTTTGCTAAATGTTTCACCGTTTTCAGTGGAGAGATGTTAATCGAAAAAGAAGCGTCGGTATCCGAAATATTTGCTTTGTTAAGTTGAAGTTCTTTAGGGTATATATTATTAACCATAGTAGAAAATAAAGGGTTGTCAATGTTCAATATATCATCCAGATACCGATAGGTGTTATTAAAGGCTTCAATAACATCTCCCTCTGGTGAAAGACTCAACATGAAATCTTTTTCCTAGCAATATAAAAACAAATCTGCGACAAGTAGTGCACAGTTCGTACCCATAAGGATACCAAGAATTTTTCAATACACGGTCGTTCACATAGTATAATTGTCTAAACTGCCGTTAGTAAAAAAAGCTTTAATGTTATTACAGGCCAAACATGTAGTATTTTCCCTAGCGATTGTTATTTTGAATAAGAGCAATAAGCTTGTCTTTGATAAGGTGATGTGGTAACGTTGTATATAGTGTAGATAAATCATCAATGCTTATAGACGAAACTTGACGTTTATTGCAAATTTGATCAAGAATGTCTCCTGAATTTGTAATAGACTATAAATTAATCTCTGAGTTTTCATAGGTTTTAGCACAAGTAGAGATGAGTGTGATAAAGATGTGGCTACCTTTCGAACTTGTCTTATATTTTATTGATATTAACCTTAAAAATAAGTTTGGTAAAGATCGGATAAACAAAATGACAGACAATGTTACTTTTCATTTAATCAAGGGCTACATCTCTGCTAATAAATGGCTGGTTATTGAATCTTTGACCAAATTTGGAAAATATCAAAAGAAAATTGTATATTTATTGTACTTTTTCTACAAACAAGGAAGCATTCCGCTAAAATAAATAACATGTTGAGATAAGCAACCTTTTTTCCAATAAGAATTACCACTGTCGAGTATCTGTTTAGCTGCTGCTCGTTTAAAATAAAGTGAACAGGAAATTCTAACTTCTTTAATTCTGAACCAATTTCCTTGAAATAAAGTGCACGGAACGTAGAAAAGTATCAGGATTTCTCGGTCATTATACATTCAGCAATAGTGCATATCTATTGACATGGTACAGAAGTTTCAGTAACGCCTGCCTTCGATTCACTCGTCCTCACCCCACGACACGGCGCCTGATTCCCACATCTTTCCTGACGATTGTATGGATATAGGATCGCAGCAGATGAATTGGAAATGTTCGATGTGAAAAAAAAACTTTGAGGACATGCCAAATGTATACAACTAGATTAGATCAGCCGACATTTGGGATCATTTTGACCGTGTATGGTGAGATTCCCAGACCCTGAGCCAACGATGCTGTGCATTACCCGTGTTGTTTACTAAACATTATCTTGAAATTAATATAGTATTACTCAAGCGTACACAACATTCAGAAAAACATGAATCCAAAACAAAAAGAAAAACAAAAACAAGGATAACTGGGGATTAGAGGAACATTGGATCACCCTGTGGCCGACGCGGACTTGGAGGGCCTCGGATGGCCAATGCACGCTGCCTGGTGACCTACATGGTGTTGACTGTCAGATTAAGCACACACCATGGACAGGTCCCCATCCCGATCACATAAAATCAGGACGATCCCACCATGTCGGAATGCAAAAACATGTTCGGCAATTTCAGTGACTCCGGGAATTGGTGAAAGTGATTGTAGTGCATTCATAAACTAACAATGAAGTGGATCCGAATGAGAGATAACTAGGATAAAATCAATATAGAATTCAATTCAAAATGATGCCGAAAATTATGATAAACAACTTTCAGGAAGCGAGAATTATGTAATTGTTCAGGTAGTTTGGAAGCCAACGAAAAGTACGTTTTAAACGTTTAGCTTCAAAGTAATTAAATTATTTACTTCACACGATGAAGAAATTTTGCATACGTTATCACGCGGTCTTAAATACACGGGACCCTATCAGCCCAGATCTTCCCCGAAACTGAACTCACTTATCGCGTAATTTTCTTCTCATTATTTGGCACGTGGCAAGAAATTATAAATGTATATTTTCAATATGCCGATTATGCCCGATTGATTCTCGGATCCCTCTCTTCTTAACCCAGGAACCCGCCCTTTTGGGACCCCTTTCGGTCCTAGGCCCCGACCTTCTCGGTTTTGGGTCACTCCACTTGTGTGTAGGCGTCAGTCACCAGGAGCGCACACACAAATAATCTGGGATGGGGAGGGATCGGCGACAAAGATTGGGCCCGCCAAAAATTGTGTTTTGCGTTACAGCCAGCAAAGGACTTTGGAAAGGAAGCCTTCAACATGTTCGAAAGAGGTTTCATACACGAACATCACAGAATTTCGCAGTAGACATTTTTAATTACACATTTCTATATCATTTAGAGCATTGAAACATAATGGAAATATTCTCTGCAAAGGCGCGAGACAATTCCGTAATTCGACGTTTAGTCTGTTAAAGGGAAACGGTTAGTCCCCAGATTTGGCGGTCTCTTGGAGGCCCCAAAGGCGGCAGTCCTGCCATTGGTGGTCTTCGATCCAACAATCCCGGTTTTAGTGGTGGTCTCCAGAGTCGTAGATAGCCAGAAGTGGCAACGAGTCTTCCAAATCGAATGACGCAGCAGGAATGCCTTTCTCGTCGGTCTTCTCCCCGATTTAGGTCGGGTTCGGGACTGAAGTGGTTTGGACTCTTGACCATGAGTTCAGTCCTTGGTTCAGTGATTTTTAACCCCATTTCCCCATTGCAAATGAAAAATGGAAGGGGATATAAGGGGTTAAAAGTTGGTTTACCAAATCCCGAGAAACGTTGGTCCACTCGAAACGCACTCAACAAATTATGATTGTCTTTAAAAATGCGCAACGGATGACTTATGACGACACTGCAGCCCCTGGTCCAGAGCGCTACTGCTCATCGCTAAGATTGTTCTCTAACGACAATTACAATTATGTGATTGTTGGCATTCGCCCTGAGAAACTGCTATTATTTTAGTGCCTAGAAGTTCAACTATCCCTGTTCACTTGTTACAATATCAGTTGCTTGGGATTACCAGAGCGGTTGGTACTACATTATCAGCCTAAATGTTTTACCTTATCGGTCGATAAACAATTTATTACATTATCGTACAAATTTTTTTACAATATCGGTTGGACAAAATGTTATTAAATTATCGATGATTTTGTTTTACAATATCGGTCAGAAATTTTAGTACATTATCGGTGAATTTTAATACAGTATCGGTCGATGTTACATTATCAGTTATTTTTTAATACAAGATCGGTTGATGTTACATTAAAGGTATTTTATTACATTATCGGTCGTAACACCATATAAGCCATCTTAGTCAAATAAAAATCGACTGTGATAAAAGTAATCGATTGTGGCCGATTTTAGGTCAGTTCGATTAGTTTTCAAGTGTTAGAGACAACCGGAACATCACTAACACGATCCGTCACCGGCATATTTAAAGGACCTTCCAAAATTCCCACCATATAAGTAGAAGAGATACAAAGGTTGTTGCATTCACATTTATATTACTTGACTAGATTCCCTTTTTCGAATTATATGTAGCTCCTGACAGCCATGCCTAAGAGTGTTAAAGTTAGTTCAATAATTTAAATTATACACATGTTCGCAAGAATCGTTGGAATAACATATAAACAATTATATTCAATAAAAATATTATGTATTTTATTTAAGTGTAAACTTCCATTTCAATAATATGCATACATAAACATCAATTATAATTTCAGACAACATCACTTCCCAAAACTTAGTAAAGTATGGTTAATTATTAGCATACTGAACAACTTTTTCAAATAATTGAATATTTAAATAAATTATTTCAGACATTATTCAATTCGTTCGTCTAGATACATTTCGGTATAAAGATGACAAACTGAAATGTGATAATTTGCTCAGATGTTCAGTTATATGTATCCATCAGAGCTCAAATTGTGTAAAGCTAACAGTTTGGATATATTGTAACATGTTTCAATTTCATCTCAAGGTTTCAGATAACTATAAGATAAGTATATATGCATGGGATTTAACTTCGCTTTTAACAATATTTCAGTCATATCACGACGGTTCCTACTTGAAGCAGTTAGCTCAAGCTCAACTTTATACTGGAATATCACGCCGTCGACACATGACATAATACCTCATCCAGTTACATACTGAAACCAGGCAGACCACCGGGCCCACCCTTTTTGTGCTAAACGTCATGTAATGGAGCTACTAGCACCAAGTTTCTTAGATATTTGATATGTCACAGACACGGATTGAGCCTACGACTTCCAGCATGTGAGACTGAGGTTCTGCCACTAAATCATACACGGTTATACATTATAGGAGATGAATAGTTTGACGTCGTAAACTCTCCAAATGTTGATGGGATGTACCACATTCTAAATTAAACATCTATGGCGTTTATATATGCCGGCTCACTAGTCTTGTTACAGCGTGTATCGATTCTAAGGAGTTCAGTGATTGTAATCAAGATATTACAAATCTACATCTCCATCAATGTTTTCGTTATCACAAACTGCGTAAATTTTTCTCAAAAGTATAGGCAGCAACACGAAAACTGACTAGATAAGTACATCACCAATCTAGAAACATTTCGGCGACTATGAATGTTCCGGTATTTGTTTATGGAGATGGGATTTATAAACGTTGAAAGTTAAATGGGGAGACGTCTCCTGACCACCTTCCCAAATTAATCATGAAACTCATCAGAAAAATATATGAACTTTTAGTACTTCAACGCACTTCACGTTTAGATCGCATCTACATTCAGTCACTACGCTTCACTGGTATCTTGATCGATGACTGGGCAACCTAATGGGATTCTATGCACCTTCTGGAATCCTGCAAAAAAGGTAGGTGGATGAACATAAGTCGTGTAATTTTTTACATGAAAACTGCATTGTTGTGTACACATAAACTTGATAGGAACCCATCAGTAGGCTGTGTTGCCTACTGTTGTTCCAAGTACTCTGGCCCCACCAATCTTAATTTTGTGTATTCGTATATTATTGACCTTTTAATTTGCTCATTTGACTTTGATTTCCGAGGATAAATCTAAATACTTCACCCATAGAAAAATAATAAATACTAATACAAATATTTACAAGGCGCCAATCCATATCAGACTTAAATTAATGTGCATCAAAATCGGATTTATTTAAATGCTGCAAGAATCCAAGTTATGCAAATGGTGCAAGAATTCGATCAGCAGATTTATATTAACGTTCAAGAAACCGTTCAGTACAACATTTATATTGCGCGCTGCGCAATTTGTGAATTTATAGTGCTTTCAGTGTGTTATTAATTGCTTTGTGGTGACAATACCATTGCTCATGTCGACTGATTACAAGGTTTACAAGGGAAACTCCGTGAATAGAATTACAACATTACGTGGTCCCGCCTTAATTCCATTAAGCGATGGGGAAGGTTATATTAGCAGGATTTCATAACGGATATTTCGATAATAAAACATGTTTAAAAATATTTTTTACTGAAAAATGGGGATAACATATTTAAAATTACCTATTAAATGTTTTAATTTGACAAGATGCAAACTGTTTAAACCGATATTGAGGTTTTATTTCATACCCCAGCCAACCCCATTTTCGCTTCCTTGAGAAGGGGTTGGATGGGGTATGAACGTTAATACGCGGACCACGTGATGAACATATACACAATATGATAAACAGTTGTTTTTATTAAAATATGGCATGTTGTATTACATAATATTAAAATTATAGTAATACTTTTTTTCCATTCAGACACAATCTTGTAATACACTATTTATCCCAAAAAGCAATTTAAGTGTACACATATTTCTGTATTGTTAGTATAGACTACATACCTTAAATAGTGTTATTTTGAAAATAATATATGCATAATGATGTCCCCTTAAGGCAGTTCACTATATATCTAATAAAATATTTAAGTATAATTATGTCACAAAGGAGAAAGTGCTATACTGTTTTAACACGCCCACATAACGATATATGTCTAATAATGCCATCAGCTTCATATTAAGTACTTCATTTATCGTCAGTCTGAAATATCCGATTGTATTGCAATGCCAGAAAGAAATGATTGCGTAATGATGCTCTAAACTATAACAATAGTCTTCACAATTTGTTGTAGCGCAGATGTTTTCTTAGAAGCGGTTTTTGAAGTGAAGTGGGCGATACAGAAATATTGAATGTTAAATCTGTGTTAATTACCTTTATTTTAGAAAGTACGCTTTTTTCCCAATGATTTAAATAAAGACGTTTCGATGTAACCATTTTATAGCGCAGATGTTTTCTTAGAAGTGATTTTTAAAGTGATGTGGGCAATGCATAGATATGAAATGATGAATTTTCGCTAATTACTGTTCGTATGATATACCAAATTGGTGAAATCACTTTAAATTGAGATACTGACAATCACGAAAGATGTCACAGCCGATTACAGAGGTTAAAATATTATTTCGAGAACATAATTTCACGATTTTATATTAGATCAGCAAGTATATGTTAGTTGAAACTTATTCATTTCACATCGAGTGTAACGAAAACTTAAATTTTAAGTCACTCTAGATGTCTTCCGGTGTAGAACCAGTACTAAGCAAATGCAGATAAAGTGTATTTCTCAGAGACACAAAACATATGATCATGGCGGGAATCGAACTCAGAATTCTTCGATTCAGGTTCCGATGCTCTACCACTAGAACACAGCGCTGTACTGTAGTCTAGCTCCACTATAATTATGTGTTGCATAAGCCTATATATATTGTCAACATAAGGGACAACTTTTGCCAAGTTATAGCTATAATAACAGCCCTTTTGCCGTGCCGGTTTTTGGCAAAAACAGCAAGTAATTCCGAATATGCTAGCGCGCGTTCGTCTACATCATATGAAAGTTCATTGAAGAAATGAATGTAAATTTTATTGCATCTATTGCACCGAGAAATTTTACGTGAATTTGACTATTTTCCCATGGGAGGTCCTATTTACCCATGAGAAAGCGACGTTTCCATTGGACAATGCACACCCATGGGAAAGGATTTGAAACGATTTGGACGGTATTTCCGTGGGAAAAATAAAAAAAGTATATATCTTTCAATATAATGTTAAAGTTGTATGCGGCTTTCAAATGTGTGGTAAATTGCGAAGTTTTACAGCTATTTTTTTTAAAAACTAAAACAACATTTCAAAGCCTGGAAACGTCTTTCATTGCAGTGTTGACAATAAAATATTGCATTTTGTGTATAATTTGCTGAAATAAAATTCTCCCAAATTTGAATTGAGAAAATGTTTCCATTTTTTGTTTGCGAAAATTTTATATTTCTTGCAAGGGAAATGATAAAAACGATATTTTTCTTAAATCTGTGAACGAGTATAACAAATATACTTAACGCCATTAAAAGTCAATTTTTTTTTTTTGAGTTTATTTTTTAATTAAAATGTCTACAAGATCTATTGCATAATTCCGATTTTACTTCTTTCAATACATGAATTTGATCGGTCACCAGATTTATAAGGGATGTGGATAATTTCTAACATGTACATAACACTACAATCGATCTTGGAAATAAACACAAAATAAAACAAAATTGAACTTTTAATGGCGTTAAATATATGTCAAGTAACTCAAGAAAAAAATACTGCCCTAAATAATATAAAGATAACTAGCATTAATTCAAGACGAACTTTACGAATTTAGCACTTAAACCGTGTTGTAGTTATATTCCATGTTTGTGTATTTTTTCCCCAACTAAACTAAGTATAAATCACTTACAGACTTGTCATTTTGGAATTATCCATTATGTCATGTTTACCGAGATGCTATATAATTCCAGCCTAAATATGCAATAAATAGTGTTTCAAATGTAGAAATTAGTTTTTTACTGTATGCCGATTAGTGTTGTTACTTTCGGAATATTAAGATAAAACAGCAATCACATATACTTGAACGACTGAACGAGCATTAAATTCAAATAATCCGTAATGTGAATGGAATTGAATTGTTGCTTAACGCCTTAGAAATACATTTTAAGGTTCTTTCGAGCTGGCGCAAAGAGGGAAATGATACATGAGAATTATGCCCTGCTCTTAAGATCGAATAGACTCATGTAGTTTTGGGATATGTTGTCTGCTTTTTAACTTATTAGTGTGTCTGTTACTTGTGATATGCATGATTCATAATCTACATGTATATTACCAACTAAATTCCATTGCGTTTTATTTCGCCCATTGTTTTCTCATTTAAGGCAAAACATTTTATAAGAAACTGGGACCATACGCCGCTGACCATGGAGTGTATCAAAATACTAATTTGATGGTTGCATTTTCACCATCATATGCATACAATCTCAAATGTTCGTACTATTGACATTTTAAATATTGAGTTCTCCTATGCCCGGGACCTGAGGGCGTGAATGGTTGCAAGCATTTTTCAATACCGTTCTTTTACAGTCTCAATTTAACCGAGGCTGCAATATTTTTTTGTATTTATCGTGTTCGGCAATTTCCAAATTTCCCCTGGCATACTCTTTAACAAGCACGGAAGATATATTACGATACATGGGACCGCCGTGGAGACAAAAAAAAATCCGTTATGTAACTTAGCATGAGGGTTGTCGGTTAACGTTGTAGTTTAACGATGTAAATGTAAATACATAATAGAAATAAAGAAAGACATTGTTAGCATATCTAGGACGGGTGGCGAGCATACCTCCGTGTACCTTGATATTTTTATAATAGTACATGCACGTACTCATAAGACTCGTGCAAATATGAGTAATATTTTAATTAATACCCAAGATGCACACAATGGCGTGAACGGTTTCTTGAAATAAAAGAATATGAGAGTGGACCTTTGGAAACGCCGAACACGATAAATACGAAATATTGCAGTCTCGGTTCGATTGAAACTGTTCATGAACGGTAGTGAAATATGCTTGCTACCGTTTACGCCCCCTAGAAATAAGTCATATCAACATATATAATACAAGCAATGAGTCATCCAAGAGTGTTATACCATTGGGCTACATTTATATTTTTTAAAGTGAATTAGTCCCAGGAGCAGTATCGCTGAAAGGTTAATAAGGATATTTGAAATATGTATTTTTTTAAATATTGACTTAAGTAATATTTTCTACTTAAGTTACTTTATGAATACGGGCCCTGGACTCGATAATGACCGATTCCAAGGGCGGTAGGCCCACGGAATGGAGACTTGGATACGGTGCGATTAGTTAAAATTTAAAAATTCATAAGTTTTGCGTAGAAAAACTCATACAAGCGTTTGATGTTTGTCTATGATCTTTCTTGTCGTGCCCTTAATGGTTTATTCTCTTGTTGCTCTGGCTTCTGCCATGTCATTGAGTACCTTCCATGTGGCTTTCTAGGCTATTGTTTTTTTGTATTATATTTACACGAGCATATTTGTGTTTTACTTATATTGCCTATTGATGCTGCGATGTTGGTTAGAGATTAGATCATCGCGGGGATTTCTTTATTTACACTGTCCTGTTTTAATGGGATGACAGTAGGGTAAGTGTGAGGTTTGATGCACCCTAGAACCGGTTTAAACCCTCAGTGGCCTATTTTGCCACTGCCCGTTCCAAGGCGGTAGCCCTATTGTCAACCCTTTGTGTTTGTGATGTCGTTTGCTTTTATTATTACTTTTGCCTTCTTGTTTGTCTGTTTGCGTGCTTGTTTCTGTGTTTTGTGGTTGACTGTCCTCCTTGAATGCTACTTTCCCTGTCCGATCTTTTTATATTTTTTTACATTCAAGATTTTTATTATCTCAGTTACTCAGATACCAAAAGCCATACAGTTTCACATAGTCAAAATAAATATTAGACAATTAATAGCCTTTCATAACATACTCTTCTTCTAATGGAAGACATGTGGCATACGGGATCAGTAATGATAGTATCCGATCTTTTTAAATTTTTTGTATTGTGCTGTTGGTTATAAATATTACTTCGTATACAATTTGTACCGTATGATTTTAAAAATCAATTTAAAATTGACGAAAATAACAATACAGAAGTAAATATGCAATATGACACTGAGTATCCTTGTTGTAAACTGATTTATCTCAATAAATTAACTATCCATGAAACGCCACCTGCGAACATAACAATGTTTCCATTTGCTGGTATTTGGAATCTCCAGATTTCTCTACAAAACTCATTATAATGCAATTTCTTTTACGCAGTTAATTAACACCGTTTTACGACCTGAATCTGTTTCAACTGGAAGAGAAGATACAATTAACTGCATGTGAAGCGTCCTTGTTGACGCTTAGGAAAATGACAATTAACTATATTTTAAACAGATCTAATTCGGTTAGTGAGAATGTCCTGTTTGCAATGCAATTCGTGTTGTTTTATTAAAGAGATATTGCGCAAGAACGAGTGCTTATCTATAATGGTCTTGTTTTTGCAACCATTGTTGGTGATAATTACTATGTTAAGTATATAAATGATTAGTGATGTTCATCCAGTTTGATACGAAGATGTGATTATGTTTATTAACCATGAATTAATTAAGCTTCACGAGCAGAACAAATACTTTTTGAATGAGTTGTGCAATGATTACAATTGACGCATGGGTTATATAATTATTGCCAATCAGTCTGAGTAATGAACATAACTTAATGGTTTTTGTGTCGCCTTTTCGAAGAAAATGCGATACATAGAGATAACTTTGTCGTCCGTCTGTCAGTCCGTCCGTCACTCCGTCACGGAAATTTAACGTTGGCTGTAACTTTCTAACTTCTTGATAATTCTTCATGAAACTTTCAATATATACTCATCATGACAACATCGACATGGCCATTCTAAAATATATCAGTCAAGGTAACATTGAAGGTCATTATGTTTGTTAAATGCTCATTTCTTTCTTTACGTAAACTTAGTCAGGCCAGTTTATCAAGGTCATTCATCTGGGTCCAGAAAACCTAGTTATAATGACTAACCGCTGACAGGTGACACATATGTTCTGCGGAACACTCGTCTAGTTTGTTTTTGTTTTGGCTCTTTGGCTTTTTGGCTTTTTAGGTTTTTATGTGTATATACATATACTGCATATTACTGCTTCCTTCGTTGTTAGACGAAATATACTGGTGGTTATTTCTTTATTAACACTGTCCAGTTTTATTGGGATGACAATAGGGTAAAAGTGAGGTTTGGTGGCCCCTAGAACCTGAGTCCCACCATTTTGCCACTGACCATTCTAAGACGTTGTCAACCGTTTTTGTTTGTTAAGTCAGATGCTTTACATCTTCTTAACATTGGAAGTGTTGTTTGTTTTAATGCGTGCTTTTGGTTGACTGTGTTCTGTTAAAGCTACAATTTCTGTAGACTTTTATACCTACGTTAATGTATAGTTGTGGAAGCAATAACTTTTAGTTAATGGTATCGGATACATTGTCTCTGTTAATTTATTCTCGAGAAACGTTTTAGGCTTGTAAAGTAATAAAAAAATGTATCTGCGCAATGGTATATGAATTATAACAATACATTAACAATATTTTGTCTGCCCAATGGTATATGAATTATAACAGTACGGGCTGGAAGTCACATTCAAGGACCGCAGACAAGCACAAAAACAAACAACACTTGCAAAGCTGAATACATACTGATAAAGGTGATCCTTTGTGAGCAACAAACACAATTAAGAGAATAAAGCAGCAGACTCGGTTTTATTGAGTCTGTTCATGAGAAGTAATGAAAGAAGCAACATCTCTCACGCCCTCTAGCACCGGCTTAAGCGGTATTCTTTTTCAAAGCCACCTATATTGGGCTCGTTGGTCCCAAAGGACCAGTAAAAACAGGGTGTGGTAGAAAAGGCCATTGGGGGTTAAACCAGGTTTTTAGTGTGCACCAAACCTCACCTTTACCCTATCGTCATCCCAATAAACGGGACAGTGTAAATACTGATATTCCCGCCAGATTATATTCTCTAACAAACAAAGCAGCATTAATAGGCAATATGACTGTAACACATAAATGACATGTGTACATTTAAATTTAAAACCTGTAATAATAAATTCATGTACATGTTGTTGGTCATTTTATTAGAAAAGTTCTTATTGGAAATAGGGTAAATCGTGGCAATCATAGGTTATATGAATTTATGAAAAAAACATTACAACATAAAAAGATATACTGTTTCAAGCGCATGTGTTAAGAAAGTGGCAGTCCCAAACTTAAACATGAAACATGTTTAACAGTTAATATACAGTAACAGTATCTCATTTATAACCCTAGCTTAATGAAAGTTCATGCTTTCTCTTAAGTGTCATGAAACAATGTATATGTACTAAAACACGCCACTGACATCGTAACTAGTAATGAATTTAAGTTACAGAATTATCAATAACGTCCAAAAAAAATGGATTTTTTATCTGGTAAGAGGAAAAATTGTTTAAAATTCCCCCATCTAAATAAAGCAGGTCACTTGGGTAAAGATAAAATCTAATTTATTTCTAAACAAGACGGCATGTCTTTTTTAGAAATTAAATCGTTATTGGCATCCTGTATGATAGGTACCAGACGTCTTAATTAAATAAAGATTCTCTCTCAGATTCTTCTTTAAGCGCAACGTAGCATCTTCACGTACCATATCACTGTTTCAATAACGTTTTGTGTTTTAAATTTTGAAAATTATCTGTTAATTTTCTCTTACTTTTCCTTATGTTCAATTTTAATTGATGTGGTTTTTTTAAACTTTGTTTTAATAATTATATACACATTGGCGCGTTAAGCGTAAATATTTGAATTGTTATACGTCTAAAGAAATAATTCCAAGACAGTTGGCACCCAACTCACTTATAGCAAACTAAATAGCGTGTTATAGATGCGCTTGTCATCCGTCCGCCTATCGTGTATTTTGATTAAAAATATAATGTTCTGTGTTATAGTGTCAGTAAACAAAACACGACAAGTTGTTTAACAATATGCTATTGTCGAATGAGATTAACTATGCGGTAATAGGCGCAGTATTTTTTATGATTAAATATGTACATGTAGGTAATAATGTAAAATTAAAATGTGAAATTCATTCGTTTACTTGTATCCTTGGGTGACACAGTCTTGTCTGTGTCCACAATGTCTGCCATGATCATTTTCAATTCATATACATGTAAATGGGCTTCATAACCGTTGTTCCAAACTAAATTCCGGAATTTTGTTTATTTCGCTTTTTGGGGCATAGTATTTTGTTAGATACTGGGACCATACGCCGCTGGACATGGAATAATGACAGTAAATATAGAAAGTCCACCGATATATGCATGCCATCTTGGAGATGGTTAACATTCTGTACTATTGATTTTATGAATATTGAGTTCTACTCAAACCGGGGCTAGGGAGCGTTAACGGTAGCAAGTATATTTTACTACCGTTCATGAACAGTCTCAATCAAACCGAGACTGCAATATTTCGTCATTATCGTGTTCGGTCATTTCCTAAGGTCCACTCTCGTACTCTTTTTTAACTGATTTAATAGTCATTTTCAGTATTTATTGACATAGCTTTTGTTTAGTGCTGTATGGAGGCTGTAAATATTCGCCCCAACTATAGTACTATTATAATCAGTAATGTTATTACCTACTGGTCCTTTGGTATCATCAAACCCAATCTTACTGTCTTAAAAGTAGAATGACGCTTAAGGCAGTGCTAGTGGGCGTGAGAGGTGTTGTACCTTATATTACCTCTCATGAACGGACGCAATAAAACCGCGTCTGCTACCTTTCTCTACTTGCTTACAAGTGATCCCCTTTTAGGTATATTTTTTTTATGCAAACCCTTAAATAAAACGAAATAATACATTTGAATTGATGACATCTAGGAAACTGAGTTCGCTTAAATGTGAGAAAAAAATATTTTGGCTTGAAATTATCAGCAGACATTCAACGCGAGGCATTGCACTTTTTGGAAACGGACAACATTAAAACTCGTTTCATACGCTTCTATTAATACCAGTGCTTGAATAGAACGTTTAACATTTTATCTCGACTATTCAAACGTTTAGAGAGCTTACGCTGTACTATTGTCAAGGTAGTTTTTTTGTATCACTCTGCACGCATACGTGTATACATGGCCATGCACCTGTTGGGTCTGTATTGCTCTACTTTAACTTGGCAAGATGATATAATTTATATGGGAAATGCTAGATGCCTGCTGATTTTGTAGTTCCTTAAACTGACGTTTAGCATGGAGTGGACACAGTGACACAGTAACTAAGATTTTGTTTTACTAGATACATGTTAACGAAACTCTGTAAATATGACAACATGTCTTTAAACAAAAGAGTATAAAGGAGAGTTTTGGATGCGTATATTGAATTTAATGTCATACTTGGACTTTACAAGTCAAATTGTTTCTGTATGACATTTAAGTGTCTTTATATTACACATGCACTGGGTGGAAGTGAGTTCCTTACGTCTAAATGTTTAAGGCTAAAGTCACAGTGAACTTGAGTTGCGGTAAACAAATATAATAACAATTCCAAAACTGGCGCTACCCCTTTATTTCGGAACGTTTATTATTGATACTCTATGTTTCTGCAGAACAACTACTTTTATCATCGGTTTCAGGAAGCTAGTCTTGTATTTATTGCTTGGTCACAGTACGAGTATGCCGAAGGCGTCAGACAACAAGTCGATTTATCAACATGTGCTAACATTTTTAAAGTGGCACATGTCACACTAGTCCAGACGTTAATGGACTTGTACTACTAATATTTCCACATATACCGTTATGTAATTGCTGGGTGTATACACAGTATAACACTTACCCTAATTCTCGATTTCATTTAGTATAGTCATTACAATGTCTACATCTCAAAGCAAAACGCAAAGATAGCAGACACACAACTTATCTATGAAATTAGGTAGAAAAGTCGAACAGTTAATGTAGCATTCACAAAACACAGCATCCCAAAATACGCATACAAAACAAACAACAATTACAAATAGAAATGAAATATGAAATCCGAAATATAAATGGTTACTTTCAGTACCCAAAATGTCAATGTAGATCCAGCGTGCACTAAACCTCACTCTTACCCTAACTATTATCCCCAATAAACGGGACATTGCAACAAAGAAATCCCCACCAGACTATATCCGCTAACAAACTAGGCAGCATTTATAGGCAGTATAAGTATAACACAAAATGATCATGTATATATAAAATGTTCTTGACTTTGTTGTACCCATATCCTTAACAATGTATTCTAACGTATTATCATTACAACAACAGCAAACAAACATACCTCTGTTATGCACTTAGTCATCACACTGTCTCATATAACACCACTTAGTGTAAACTTTTGAGTACTACCACTTGTTTTCTCTAGATACCGGTACAATTCATTATTTGCCCTGGTAGAACGCAGGACTATACAGGTTTGGTACATACACCAGCATGCCCAATCATAAGATTGCCGGTTATTGAATGTGGCGGACTGACTTAAACAGTTCAGATGCTGAAGCAGCATTCCTCCATCTTCATCTTTTAATTGCTAATGCTTAATTTCCTCTTTGTTTGTGGAGCAGTGCGGACCTACGGTGTCATTGTGTTTGGGTGATGAGATTCTAAAGAACCATTTTTCACATTTCCTAAAAACATTTTATTTGTCATAATATCATTGACACATACGTCCGTTGGTTATACTTATGGCTATTCGTAGTTGATTTAATCATATCAGTAATTATATGTATTGATATTTTTAAATCGAGTATAAGATTCCCATAAATACTAATGAATTAATGATATCCGTAACTGTGACATTCTTTCTTTCAGTATAGAATTGTAATTGCGCCATACCCAATATAAGGTAGTCATTGACAATGGAGTTCTTAATAAATGATGGAATTACCCTCAATCTTGATTTAACTGGTAGCTGTGCTTCAAAGCTATTGCACTGGAACCCAATTTTTCAAAAAGCACTTGATCACTGTTTTATTTATATAATACATTAACTATAATAAATACAAACCATTGTGCATTACGTGGTCCCGCCTTAATTCAATTAAGTGATAGGAAAGCTTATATTAGCAGGACTTTATAATGGATATTTTGACAATAAAAAACGTTTAAAATTATTATTTTACTAAACAAACCGATAACCTGTTTAAAATTACCTATTGAATGTTTAAATTTTACAATATGCAAACTTTGTAAGCCGAAAATAAGGTTTTTATTTCATACCTCAGCCAACTCCGTTTTCATTTCTTAAAGAAGGTGTTGAATGGGGTTTGAAAGTTAATACCCGGACGACGTACTGATATAATGTTTCATTCACTGTGAATGCTCAGTTTTAAAACTGTAATACGACTTCAGATAGACACATAGTCAACCATTTCGTATTCGTGGCGTACATTGATTCTATTTATCCCTGTAACTGTTGTTAGTTTTATACTTTGATGCATGTCTCACTGTCAGATATGCTTCTAGATAACATATACTTAAAATCAAAAACAAAAACTTCATATTCAAAACTGTCGAATATAGTATACTTGATAATGTCAAAGAGTAGACTGGTGATATTGATTTAAAACAACTCTGACAGATGGATGGGGCTAAATACACATATCCGACATCAAAGGCAGACACATGTATAATGCTAAAACCATAATTAGTAAATCATCATTCAGGCATGGAAAAACAAAATGTTGTCACGACTAGACAAATTCCGTGATGACACACACTATTATTCATATGAATAAAAATAAATCTGACTAACATGATTCTCAGTTCTGATTCAGAGGTAATTCAAATTATGGCTTCTTTGATCTGCTTTGTGGAAATCTGATGAAAATGGGGTTAATAGACGAAGATATAAAAGTCGAACAGGAAATGTAGCATTCAAGGACCACAGTCAACCAAAAGCACGAAGAGAAAACAAAACAATTAAAAGATGATTAAAAGGCAAGATATGATATCAGAAACATAAAAGGGTTGACAATAGGGCTACCGCCTAGGAACAGTCAGTGGCAAAAAGGGCCGCTGGGGGTTTAAAGATGACTCAGATGTCTATACATAATATTAATTTGTAGTTACAATAAGAAAAGACAAAATGCGCATTCTATAACCCCGCTAACATAACATAAACATGTGTATGTTGGTTGACGTGTTCTCCAGCACGTCATGAATGCTAAAATTTGATATCTGTCGATATGAAAATATCGATATACACGTACACAATATAATATACGGGAAAGTAGCATTCAAGGAGGACAGTCAACCACAAAACACAGAAACAAACACGCAAACAGACAAACAAGAAGGTAAAAGTAATGACAAATGCAAACGACATCACAAACACAAAAGGGTTGACAATAGGACTACCGCCTTTGAACGGTCAGTGGCAAAGTAGGCCACTGGGGGTTTAAACCGGTTCTAGGGTGCACCAAACCTCACACTTACCCTACTGTCATCCCAATAAAACAGGTCAGTGTAAATAAAGAAATCCCCGCCATGATCTAATCTCTAACCAACAAGGCAGCATCAATAGGCAATATAAGTAAAACACAAATATGCTCGTGTAAATATAATACAAAAACAAAACAATAGCCTAGAAAGCCACAATGAGGGTACTCAATGACTTGGCAGAAGCCAGAGCAACAAGAAAATAAACCATTAAGGGCACGACAAGAAAGATCATAGACAAACATGAAATAGGGTCCACAGCCTGTCCGGTCATCGTACAATTAAAGAGGAAAGCATAGTGGCGAACTGTAAAAGGGTCCACTACCAAGCATGCAGTACGTTGCATACTGATAGGGTCATAACCTCTTTAATTACACGTAATAGTCCAGATATATCTCAACGTGTTTTGTACAAAAAGGTGCCACAACTAATTACAGAAAGGACAACTCTGTCATGTAGTGGACCTTTTAATCAAAGTATACATTGTTACACGAAATTCATAAATGTTGAAGCTTCGATTGAAAAAGTCAAGCCATTTCAGTATTGTGAAACGTTTAATGTCTAAGTTTGCAAACCTGCTTGAGCCCAATGCGCATTCTGTCGATAATGAACCTTTAAAGGGGTAACCATTGGTGTGTTCGGTTCTGTTTAAACCTTCTTTCCGAAAGGACAGGCCTACAATTCTGATAATCTCCTTTGAAAAAGAGTATGAGAGTGGACCTTTGGAAACGACCGAACACGATAAATACGAAATATTGCAGTCTCGGTTTTATTTATACTGTTCATGAACGGTAGTGAAATATGCTTGCTACCGTTCACGCCCCCTCAATTTTCATAAAATCAATAGTACAGAATTTTAACCATCCCATTGCGATGGGCATGCTATATATACTGCTTTTTTCCATGTGCAGCGGCGTATGGTCACAGTACCTTATAAGTCAGCTCGTTCAAAAACCATATGTATATGATACACTCGTTAAGAGAGCAGTAAAGTGATAAAAACAACCAGTTTATATATACTTAGTCACCAGACTATTTGGACCACCCATATACACAATATGTCATATTTAGATTAATATAAGGACACAAGACAATGTAGTGTGTCAGACCCATTTAACTTTTACCAAGATAATACGTCCATTTACAGGACGTTGTGCTTGATACGCCTCCCCCACCCCACTACTACTGGATGCTTGACCCAATATAATATCCAATATTTATGTTTCGACCCAATACTCCTGTAAAAGGAAAATGCTGCGAGTTTGATTATTGTAAATAGTAGAATTGTTCACGCTATGCAGTACAACATGTTCTCTCTCTCCTAATTACATAGCACAACTTGACCACAGCAGGACGCCATTCAATAATACAATCATAAAGTAATCAACTAGGACTCTCTCGGTGATGAAAATCTCTAATGAATTGTTTCGCACAAGGCGCTTTTATTGTGGTATGCTTGATAAAATTGTATGTTCTCAGGAAATTTGAATATACACATACGATATTACAGTACTGAGTATGTGTTTTTAGCTCTACTGACCTCGTTAACACGATAGGGTCTTCATTTTTCATCCGATGTTTTTCCAACTGATTGTTGATATCAATGAAAGCTCGGACGAGTGCGAAAACCAGCTAGGTTGGACAAGTAACGGAGTTATGGCCCTTGATTTAGTTAAAATTGCTATATTTTGCCTCGTTAACGCGATAGGGCCTTCATTTTTCATCTAATCTTTTTCGGACCTTACCAGAGTGTTGATATCAATGAAGGCTCAGACGAGTTCAAAAACCAGTTCGGACCATTTGCACCGGAGTTATGGTCCTTGATATTCTGAAATATGCTGTTATTTGGCCTCGTTTACACGATAGGGCCTTTATTTTTCATTCGCCCTTTTTCAAACTTTACCAGATTGTTGATATCGATGAAAGTTCGGACGAGTTTGAAAACCAGCCAGTTCAGACCATTTACGCCGGAGTTATGTCCTTGATATTCTGAAATATGCTTTAATTTGGCCTCGTTAACACGTTAGGGCCTTCTTTTTTCATCCGGTCTTTTTCAGACTTTACCAGATTGTTGGTATCAATGAAAGCTCTGGTGAGTTCGAAAGCCAGCCAGTTCGAACCAGTAGACCGGAGTTATGGCCTTTGATTTAGTTAAAATTACTATATTTTGCCTCGTTAACGCAATAGGGCCTTCATTTTTCATCTGATCTTTTTTTAACTTTTTTTAACTTTACAAGATTGTTGATACTAATAAAAGTTCAGGCGAGTTCGAAGTCCAGCCGGATCGGACCATTTACACCGTATTTATGGTCCTTGATTTTCTGAAATATGCTATAATTTGGTCTCGTTAACCCGACAGAGCCTTCATTTTTCATCCGACCTTTTTCAAACTTTACACGATTGTTGATATCAGTAAAAGTTCGAAAACCAGCCAGTTCGGACCAGTAACACTTGATTTATGGCGCTTGATTTAGTTAAAATTGCTATAGTTTGCCTCGTTAACGCAATAGGTCCTTAATTTTTCATTCGATCTTTTTCAAACTTTACCAGATTGTTTATGTCAATAAAAGCTCGGACGAGTTCAAAAATCAGCCGGATCCGACCATTTACACCGATGTTGTGGACCTTGATTTTCTGAAATATGCTATAATTTGGCCTCGTTAACACGATAGGGCCTTCATTTTCCGTCCGACTTTACACGATTGTTGATATCAGTGAAAGCTCGGGCGAGTTCGAAAACCAGCCTGATAAAACCAGCACCGTCAGAGTTATGGTCCTTGATTTAGTTTAAAAAATCCTGTATTTTGCCTCATTAAGACGGCAGGGCCTTTATTTTTCATCCGATCTTTACTAAACTTTACCAGAGTTTTACTATTAATGAAATCTTGGGAAAATTTGGAAACCAACCAAATCGGATTAGTGACACCGGAGTTATGACCCTTGAATTAGTTCAAAGATGCTGTATTTTGCCTCGTCAAGATGATCGGACCTTCCTTTATTTGGCCGAATTTCAGCGAAACTTTGCAAGGATTATCAGTATCAAGCCTAGTCGTACATATCGTCACTGTGTTCCGGTTGAATGATTTGGTGGAGTTATGACCTTTTATATGTTTTAATACACAAACTTTGTCTGGACTAGTTCTTCTGAATCCCTGCCCGGATTTCAACGAAACATTTTATAGTTGTGCATATCGTCGCCGTGTTACGGTTGAATGATTTTGGATGGAGTTATGGCCCTTTAAATACACAAACATTGTCATGACTAGTTCTCCTGAACCCCTGGCCGGATTTCATTTTTCAGGGATGATCGGTACTAAGCTTTGTTGTGCATATCACCGTGTTTTCGGCTGAAAGATTTTCGGCGGAGTCATGACCCTTTAAAGGCTTTAATACAAATCTTTGTCCGGACTAGTTCTCCTAAACCCCTGGCCGGATTTAAACGAATCTTGGCGGGAATGATGAGTACCAAGCCTAGTTGAGCATATCATCGCTGTGTTCCAGTTGAATTAATTTTGGCCGAGTTATGACCCTTTAAAGGTTTTTATACACTACTTTTGTACAGACTGGTTAACCTGAACCTTTGGCCAGCTTTCAGCGAAACTTGGAAGGGATGACCGGTACCAAGCCTTGTTCGCATGTCATCGCCATGTTCCGGGTGAATAATATTTAACACAGTTATGGCCCCTTATTTTAACATTAGCCAGCAGAGCGTTCACAGGCCCTCTTGGGCCTCTTGTTTATGATTGCACTTATATAGTTTTGCTTATTTTATGTAATTTCCAACACACTTGTATTTATTATTACACTTGTTTTTATATAAGTTTTATATAACTTGTTTTTAAAAGGCTCTGTACTTCAAGTAATGCATAGTATAGTCTTTTTTTCCTTCGTGTGTAAATCAACTAACGATCATATGACCTACATTTGTATAATGAAACCACCAAGTATTCCCCTATTGTGAAAATGTCACACATTAATGATTTGTTGCATAGATTCGAAATTTGGAAAATCTTCATCAATAAACCAGTAAAGCCTGTCAATACGCTTCTTATACATACAACAACAAAAATCGAATAGAAATGGAATATTTTCTTCTACTTATAATGCCCATTTGCAACAAAAAAAGAGTGGTTACTTTTCATTATAGGAACTACGTTCGACTACACCTCGGAGGTTTATATGCAGTTGGTGGTGGTAAACCTATACGGCTTGGGTATACATATTATAAACGTCTAAACTAGCCGTCCTTAGGATCTTTATTCGTTATTGTCTTCTTTACTGATGGGGCGTCCGTGGCCGAGTGGTTAGAGTCTCTGACTTGCAATCACTTGCCCCTCACCGCTGTAGGTTCGATCCCTCAGGGGCCTAGGAATCTTTATGTGAGGAAGCTATCCAGCTGGCTTGCGGAACGTCGGTGGTTCTACCCAGGTGCCCGCCCGTGCACGAAAATTGCCCGGAGGGGCACCTGGGGTCTTCCTCCACCAGTGGAAGCTGGAAAGTCGCCATATGACCTTAGCTGTTGGTGCGACTATAAAATCCAATTCAATTCAATTCTTCTTTACTGCCAAACATATATTAAAACATGAGTTACTAGCCATATCCAATTTGATGACTATAAAGCAACGCCTATTTTAATCATATATATATAAGGTAAAGAAATGTGTATTATTTAGACTGAACTTTCGATTTGAAATATGGGATTTAATTCGCGAGGGAGGTGAAAATCGATAAGGATCAGATAAACTTAACTTAATTAAACGTTTATATTACTTTTTTAAATACATGCTAAATACAAGCTAATTTTTCACCCTCAACATGGCATTTCTTTACGTATAAATTCCAAAGCACGTGTCTTTATTTAAACTGAATATTAATGTAAATTAGTGAATTCAAATTTTACAAATTGGACAATGAATAACCGCAATCTATTAATGTTAAAATATGTTTTTGGGAATTTATAGTCAGTCTCAGTTCAGTTACGATCTATGGTAAATCTGCAATGCAATGTTTATTATCGCAATAATGCAAGGACAAAACCTATTATGTTACTTCTCTCGCACATTTCCTTACTTTATCTGACTTCATTTACACACACCACTTTGTACTACAATAGACGAAGAAATCAAATTAAGAAGAAGTTCCGTCTAATGTTAAATATTGTCCTAGGGAATTATTTCCTAGTAGGAAATGTGTGAAATTTGTAAATTCATTTAACAAAGCAAAGAACGATAAACAAACGGTTCGCATATTTAGCTCGACTATTCGAAAAATAAGAGAGCTTATGTAATCATCTAAGCGTCGGCGTCCCTCCTCAAGGTTTGCGTGTAAGCTGTGTTTACAAGTCTATATCTCTTACATGTCTTCTCCTAGCACAACCAAATTTGGCAATGGGCTTCCTTATAGCATTATCTTAAGGGCTGCCTAAGCAATTTTGGTTCCTGTATTCCATGGGCTCCCATGGAACCCAAATGCTGATAGCCCTTAAAATGTGTTTATTTCACATCAAATTGTGCGTGTAAGCTGTGTTTACAGGTCTATATCTCTTACATTTCTTGTCATAACTGAACTAAATTTTGGAATTGGTTTCCTTATAGTATGTTGTAAAGGGCTGCGTAAGTAATTTTGTCTTCTGCAAATTCTGGGCTCCCATGGAACCCAAATTGTGATGGACCATAAAATGTGCAATAAAGGCAGATCTAGGTTTGCATTATAAGCATGTATATATCTATAACTTTGGTTTGGGATTTCTTATAGCATTATGCATCTTATTCATACTTCACCCCTCCTCACCTCCCCCGCCCCCATTCTCTCCACCCCCCTCCACACTTTTTTTTTACATATGTCTGAGTTGTTTTAGTCAGTTCTTACACATAGCTTCTAACACATATATGTTGCCCCCTCCTCCCCCACCGCCTCTCCCCCCGCCTCTCCCACATCGCCATGCCCCTCTCCTTCCCCCCACTCGAAACCTCATGTGTTTTTTTCTTCATATTTCTGTGTTGTTTTGGTCAATTTTTACACATAGCTTCTTACACATATATGTTGCATCCACCTCCCCCACCCCGCCTCTCCACCCTCCTATTCCCGCTCCCTCCCCTCACTCGAAACTTCTTTTTTTTATCGTTTTTTTTACATATTTCTGTGTTGTTTTGGTCAATTCTTACACACAGCTATGTTGCACCCCCGCTCCCCCCCCCCACCCACACTCCCCCACCCCACCTCTCGAAACTGGTGTATTTTATTTTTTACATATGTCTGTGTTGTTTTGGTCAATTCTTACACATAGCTTCTTACACATATATGTTGCCCCCCACCCGCCTCTCCCCACCACCCCGCACCCATCCCCCACTCGTTTCTTTGTGTTTTTTTACATATTTCTGTGATGTTTTGGTCAATTCTTACACATAGCTTCTTACACATATATGTCCCCCCCCCCCCGCCTCTACCCCACTACCCCCACCCGGCCCCACTCAAAACAATGTTTTTATGTTGTTGTTTTTTACATATTTGTGTGTTGTTTTGGTCAATTCTTACACATAGCCCCCGCCCAAAATTTGAGATACACACCTCCGCTAGGGGGACCGGGGGCATGCTCCCCCGCGAATTTATTTTTTTGCCAGACGATCAAAGGTGAGTTTTGGCGTATATTTCATAGCACTGTTAAGCTTATTTTGACTGCTATTTTAATACCCATTGAAATCAGGAGACAAAATTAAATCAGGTACGTCATACGGAACTTTATTACAACTCACCCCTCCCACCCCCTCCCCTTCAGTTTTTATTGCGTTTTTCGCATTTCTTTCGATTTTATTTTTTCGGACGCTGACAAATAATTGTACGCACGTGCGTAGGTGCGTAAGCCCAGCTACGCGTCTGACATAGCTTCTTACACATATATGCAGCCCCTCCCCCTGCCTCACTCCTCCCCACTCGAAACTTGATTTTGTTTTTACATATTTCTGTGTTGTTTGGTCAATTCTTGTTGTCGCCCACCAACCATCCCCCCCCAGCCCCCCCCCCCCCCCCCCCCCCCACCCCACCCCACTCGAAACTGGAATATTTTGTTTTAATTTTTATTTTTTTACATATGTCTCTGTTGTTTTGGTCAATTCTTACACATAGCTTCTTACACATATATTCCTGGGGGAGGGGAATTCTTTTCATTTTTATCTTCCATTATTTGGATATTAACATTTTAATTTGAACGCAATCATTTACATATAAAACAATTTATATTAAATTCAGATACACAGATGAAATATTAATAAAAAAACTGAAATGAGACCACAACAAAAATTGCCAGGTATCCCCTCTCTCCCCGAGTTGCCTTTCGACCAGAAATTTCTTTAAAATGACAGCAATTTTGGTTTAAAATATTACACCCTGCCCCAAATTTTACTATAATTTGTATGAGATTCTAACAATAATTTTATATCGGCCAGAGTTTCTATACCCGCGCCACCCCCAACATTAACCCCCACATTTGTTTAGCCTTGTTTTCTGATGGTATTTACTGACTATATAATTTATTATTCTCTGAAAAATCGAATAGTCGGGCTGCGGTGTTCTCCGACAGCTCTTGTATTTTACAGTTGCCTTTACATACAATTGGTAAGTCGAATAGGGTTAAACAGTGTACTTTACTCTAGTAGAATCTTGTGTATCCAGACAAGTAAAGTGATTCCAAGCTGTGAAATCAGGATTAGCCTTTGAATTATGTATGTCATTGTCAGTTAAGAGATGATGTATCACATGATTGGCTCATACTATATGTATGTAATTGAATATGCAATGTCGTAAACTCTATTAGTTATATTCCACTGCGGCACACTGTCATGTTTTATATGGGAATGTATTTCCACAAAATGAAGGAGTATGCAAAAGCATATGTGTACTACTCAAATTATTTAACACGAAATAAATGACTTTTAATTTAAAGAACGAGTTTGAAGTTTATGTATTTTCGTATATGACTACTTTAACTGCACATATATACTGAAAGGAAAAAGAAACGCAGGGTGCGTATTTTCGCTATATATTGTATGTTTAATATGCTACTGCTAATCGAATGGTACAGGGCGACATTAGGCCTGTCCTTTTAGAAAGAAGGTTTAAACAGCACTGAACACACCAATGGTTACCCCTTTAACGTTTCATTATCGTCAGAATGCGCATTTGGCTCAAGCAGGTGAGCAAACTTAGGCTTTAAATGTTGCAATCACTTAACATTAAATACAGTACTGAACTGGCTCAATTTTTCAAAGAGGAACTTCAGCATTTATGAATTTCTTGTTACAACGTGTACTGTGATTAAAACGTCTACAACATCACAGTTGTGTCCTTTCTCTAACTAACTGCACTTTTTTTATTTACAAAACATCTTGGGTTTTCCTTGGTATATATATGGAATTAAGTGTGCAGTATATACAATATATAGCGGAAATACGCACCCTGCGTTTCTTTTTCCTTTCAGTATATGTAGCATTGCTCAATTCCTTTTCGATGTAAAGTTGTATTATGCATTTATATAAGTGTTCATGTTTAACTAGGAGTGAACAGTTTATTTATTTTTTTACTTTTATAATATAGAAGCAAACTAGGTGTCGAACAAGTTTCAAAAAGACGCTGAGTATTGCGAAACTGAAATCAAGGAATTGAAGACCTCTGCGCCTCAGATTCGATATTTCCCTGGCCATGTGACACGTATGGCTTGAACGTACTGTTATAATTCATTTGATCGTACTCCGAAGTCGCTACTCAACAATACCCATTAACTGCGTTAGCGGGACGTAATACCTATTCCATTTAGTCTATTCTGTAACACACTAGTCTAACATCCACTTGTCAGTACATTGCCATATCAATGAACTGTAATTCAGTGTTCAGCTTGAAAAAGCGATAATGATACACTGTCATACAAATACGTATAAAAGTCGAACAGGAAATGCAGCTTTCACAGAACACAGTAAACACAAAAACACGCAAAAAGACAAACATGAATGGCAATGTTAATAAGGAATAAAGGCATATTATGTCACAAACACAAAAAAGGGTTGATAATAGAGCTACCGCCTTGGAACGGTAAGTGGCAAAAAATGCCGCTAGGGGTTTAAACCAGGTTCTAGGGTGCACCAAACCTCACACATACCCTACTTCATTCCAATAAAATGGGACAGTGTAAATAAAGAAATCCCCGCCATGAACTGTTCTCTAACCAACAAGGCAGCATTAATAGGCAATATAAGTAACACAAAGATGCTCGTTTATATATAAATACAAAAAAACAATAGCCTAAAGTATTTTGAATGAGAGCGTCTTTGATAAGGTGGTGTTTTAAAGTTGTATTTAATGTAGAAAAATCGGAAGTACGTACAGACGAAGCTTGACGTTTATTGCAAATTTTATCAAGAAAATCGCCTGAATATTTAATACACCAAAATAAATTAATTCCGGAGTTTTCATAACCTTCAGCACAATATTGTTTTACGTGGTCTTTAACGGCAGTAATACAAGATGTTAAAAGTTTGAAGATATTTGTAGTGGTGCAAGAACTATAATTGGAAATAAAACGGGCTTTATATGGTTAGTTGTGTAAAGACAACCACGTCACTCATATTACAAAAAAAATACATTTGGTTCGATGACATGAAATAAGTGTTGCTGACGTCTATGTCAACTGTTATGAAAGTTCAATGAAATATCATTGTTATTAAAAACACACACAGTACTATAACTTAAAATCTTATAACGGTTTACACAAAGATATGTCATACTAAACCGTTAGTTTTATTTATAACAAAATCATAAACTTGAGGATGGAATTGTTATTATTGTAACAGGTACAGTTGGCTGACAGAATACACATGCTTAATCTCCTTTCACCTTTAACTTAGTTAACTACAACCATATCTCATTATTCTAATTTTACGTTAATTAGTTATCCTAATTCATATTGCTACAAGACCCTATGAAACGAAGAATACGTATTTCAGAATTAGTTAGTATCTGTGGTAATTTAGGTACGCCCTTATACTACTAAATGTTAACTATTTCCTCGATGCGTATCATGCCAGCATGTAATACAGAGCCAGGTTGATGCATGGTTATAAGCAATAGTTTGTGGCCCATGACAAGTTGTTTTGAATCCGTCCATGGCATATCCTGCTAGCCAATCCACACAAAGTGTTAACAGTGGGTCAATATTTACACAAGAAAACAGGTTAGATTTAACAATGAAATACAAACTAATCTTGGAAAAAACACATGCAAATAATAAACTTTGGATTTTTTCATGGAACTATTTTAGCATCTTACGACCCGTAATTACTTCCTGTCGTGACTGGTCTGACACCAGGCGCAACAGTAAATCGTAAATGTTCAGCTTCATACGTAAATGTATTGGTATACAGGTATACCGGTATCACTACAAGGCACTGACAATTCTTAAACAAACGAAAAGCTAACATGCATTTTTTTCGGAGAAACATAAGCCCTAGTAAACGTCTTGCTTAAGCAGTGAATTGTGATATACGTCATAAAACGGAATTGCTTTCAATGTTGTGATTAATATACGCGTAAAGTAAATGTATAAACTTTAAGTCAATTATTTTCTAAATGTTCAAGTTTATATATTTCGGGTATTGTTAGAAGTGATGTTCATCAACTCAATCAATTTCTCTGAAATTCATCGTATCACTATACACGAACACAGACGATACAATACCATTAACAACGATATGCTTTTGACATTGATCACGTATAACGAAAATTCCAACTCATAATGTTTAATTTGGCATATTATTACTTGCAAAATAAACTCTAATTGTAGAGATATGATTGCATGAGCTGTCCATAACAGACAAACAACCCAGCTATTAGCAACACATTGTGTCACAAGACGCTGATTAGCTCAAGGAAATAATGCTCCATAAATACTACATGATTACAGGCAAATGGTGTTTATGTTTCTTAGAATATAAATTGTAAGTTTACTATTCCTTATACGTACACTAGCCGTAAAACCGAAGTATATTGAACATAAACAAATAACTGTCTGATCTTCCCCAGTGAAATAAATATCTGAAAATATGAACATATTAGGTGCAGCCAAATGAGTCTGTGGTAAAGAAATCCAAAACCTGAAGAAAAAGGAAATATAAAAGAAAATAGTTTTGACTGCGGACCCTACAAAATGGAATGAATAGAGAATAATAAACAGTCTCAGTGTTATTCGAACTCGTTGTTTACCGGATTGCAGCGTGTTTTCGTTACATATTTTTCATATCACACCGAGACGGTTGATTGTTCTATTTATTATTATACCTATCAGTGATTTTTTAAGGATATTTAATTGAAAATATTCCCCACTCCCATCTCGCGCCTCCCAAGCAAGATGCCCTCGCGTATTCAGACATATACCTAAAAGCAAAGGCAATCTATAGTACCATTATATACAAAATTGGTAAAAAAGTAGTTCCGACGTTCACTGGTGTGACGATATCACTTTTGTCTGATACTAAAAATATGTCACTGAGAAATCCTTATAAATCACTGATAGGCATGTAATAAATTATTATAAACGACAGAAATCGTATAACTTCCGAAATATCCCGATGCCCGATCACATGACTGCGTTATCAGTATATCAGCTATTGACTCTTTTGTTACTATATATACCACTATTTAACATCGCCAGTTCAGCTCGATAGGTAGAGCGCATGATGTCTTAACAACACAAAGTCCAAATTATAACGGTGTAATACTTGAACAAAAAGCTCTACTCAGATAATTCTGTATTGGCTAAGCTTTGTATAACAGGCAAACTAGCCCTGTTGTTATCAACGGTTTGTGTCCCAGATAGGCGATTAGCTCGCGAAACCACAATTGATTTGTCATCACGACAAATAAAGCATGATACTTGACAATTGGTGCTGCAGTAACTGCAAATTAATTGGAAGTGGACGTTGGTTTCTCAATTCTACTTTGATTCCCTGTTGGTAAACGTTAATAAAAGAAAGAACACATTGAATGAATTAACTTTATATTGTCAACTATCATCAGTTGTAAAAACCTTACGGCACCATTGATAAAGAATACATCCGACGGTTCAAAACTGCGCTTCCCTCTTTACTATAATATATGTTTAATTATGGCAGCAATTTAACTATCCCGGCAACAACAGCCAGATTTTAAAACATATGTACTCCGTTTAGAAACCTTATATATTATATATTTTGAGAATCCAAACTTTATACAAAACATATAAATGGCTTTAACGAGCCATGCCAAAACCCAAAACTGGAGCTAATTGAAAGTTCCCGATATGTAGAATAGATAGAAGTGCTTTTTATTTTTACCGGTGACCAGACTTTGATTAACATTTATCTCTATTGTGGAATCTGACCAAAGTTTCATATACTCTTTTTGAAAAATGAGAAAAATGGTCCTATAGAAATCACAAACGCAATGTATGTCCTCACTGCACCACACACAAAGAGCTAATAAACATTGAAAAGGACAATACACAGCATAGGGTTATTGCCTTGGAACGGTCAGTAAGTAATATGGCCTACAGGTTAGCTGAAAACCTATTTGTTTTTGCTAAATATAGTAACGTTTTCCTTATCCGATGTCACAATGCATTACGTGGTCCCGCCTTAATTCGATTAAGAGATGGGAAAGTTTAAATTAGCATGATTTTATAACGGATAGTTCGACAATAAAACATGTTTAAAACACTTTTTTACAGAAAAAAAGCGATAACCTGTTTAAAATTACCTGAAATGTTTTAATTGTACAATATGCAAACTTTTTAAAAAAAGAGTATGATAATGGACCTTTGGAAACGGCCGAGCATGACACATACGAAATATTGCAGTCTCGGTTTGATTGAGACTGTTCATGAGCGGTAGTGAAATATGCTAGCTACAGCTCACGCCCTCTAGCCCCGGGTTGAACAGAACTCAGTATTCATAAAAAATCAACAGTACAGAATTTTAACCATCCCGAAGATGGCAAGCATATGACGGTGGCTATTTTAAGCCGAAATTAAGGTTTGATTTCATACCCTAGCCAACCCCGATTTTGCTTCATGGAGGAGGAGTTGGATGGTGTATGGCAGTTAATACTCTGACCACGTAATGGAGCTTCTGTTTGAAGAGTATTATGACACCAAGCTAGCTAGTCCGATCATTTTCTTTCTATAATTCTATAGATGCATGCTATAATAAGATAATTAGCAACATATAACCTTGGAATACATACTGAAAAGGAAGAACCTTCGGAAACAACAAACACTACCTATCATTACGTGGTCCCGCCTTAATTCCATTAAGTAATGGGAAAGCTTATATTAGCATGATTGTAAAACGTGTATTGCAACAATAAAAAAAGTTTAAAGAAATATAAAAAGACAGGGAAAGTACCATTCAAGGAGGACAGTCAACCACAAAACACAGAAACAAACACGCAAACAGACAAACAAGAAGGCAAAAGTAATAATAAATGCAAACGACATCACAAACACAAAAGGGTTGGCAATATGGCTACCGCCTTGGAACGGTCAGTAGCAAAGTAGGCCACTGGGGGTTTAAACCGGTTCTAGGGTGCACCAAACCTCACGCTTACCCTACTGTCATCCCATTAAAACAGGACAGTGTAAATGAAGAAATCCCCGCCATGATCAAATCTCTAACCAACAAGGCAGCATCAATAGGCAATATAAGTAAAACAAAAATATGCTCGTGTGAAAATAATACAAAAAAAACAATAATCTAGAAAGCCACAATGAAGGTACTCAATGACTTGGCAGAAGCCAGAGCAACAAGAGAATAAACCATTAAAGGTACGACAAGAAAGATCATAGACAAACATCAAACGCCACCGTCCCAATGGGCTTTAGGTATGCGTCATCATAGGGTCCACAGCCTCTTCGGTTCTCGTACAATTAAAGAGGAACGCATAGTGGCGAACTGTAAAAGCATGCAGCAGTACGTTGCAAAATAATAGGGTCATAACCTCTTTTGATAAACTTTTTAACAAGTCTAACAAAGACAGTATGAAACATTTTTACTGAATAAAATGTGATATCTTGTTTAAAATTACCTATTAACTGTTTTAATTTTGCAAATATGCAAACTTTTTAAACCGAAATTAAAGTTTCATTTCATACCACAGCCAACCCCGTTTTCGCTTCTTGGAGCATTCTCGGTTTTCCTGAGTTACCTATTATATTGGACTATTTTTTGTGTCGCCTTTCCGAAGAAAAGTGCGATACATAGGGATCACTTTGTCGTCCGTCCGTCAGTCCATCGCGTCACGAAAATTTAACGTTGGTTATAAATTTCTCATTTCTTGATATTTCATCATCAAACTTTCAATATATACTCATCATGACAACATCGACATGATCATACTAAAATATGAAGGTCAAGGTCACACTGAAGGTCATTATATGGGTTAAATACTCGTTTTTTCACGAAAAGATAACGTTGGTTATAACTTTCTCATTTCTTGTTATTTCTTCATCAAACTTTAAATATATACTCATCATGACAACACCGACATATAATGCTAAATATAAAGGTCAAGGTCACACAAAAGGTCATTATAAGGGATAAATACTCATTTTATTGTTCACGAAATCGTAATGTTGCCTATAACTTTCTCATTTCTTGATATTTATTGCATCAAGCTTTCAATATAAACACATCATTACAACATCGACATGACCATACTATCATATAAAGGGCAAGGTCAAACTGAAGGTCATTATAGGGTTAAATACTCATTTTCTCTACAAAAACTTAACGTTGGTTATAACTTTCTCATTTCTTGATATTTCTTCATCAGACGTTCAATATATACTCAATCATGACAACATCGACATGACCATACTAAAATATAATGGTCAAGCTCATACTGAAGGTTATTATACATGTTATATGAGTTAAATACTCATTTTCTTCACAAAAAATAACGATGGCTATAATTTTCTCATTTCTTGATATTTCTTCATCAGACTTTCAATTTATACTCATCATGACAACATCGACATGACCATAATAAAATATAAAGGTCAAGGTCACATTGAAGGTCATGATATGTGTTAAATACTCTTTTTTATCTTCACGAAAACTTACCGTTGTCTATAACTTTCTCAATTATTTTTATTTCTTCATCAATCTTTCAATATACACTTGTCATGACAACATCGTCATGGCCATACTACAATATAAAGTTCAAAGGCTGAAAGTCATATATGGGTTAAATACTCAGTTTTTCTTCACGAAAACTTTGTCAGGCCAGTTTGTCAAGGTCATTTATCTGGGTCCAAAAAAAAATTGTTATACTGACAAAGCGCTGACAGGCGACACACGTGTTCTGCGGAACATCATCTAGTTATAATATAACATCAGCATTTATTGAAACCATTGAATATATATATATAGTCGTTGCATGCTCTGGTTAATCGAGCTGTCATATGAAAATCCTTTCAAGATATACGTATATTGTATGTATAACTTGTCATGTTTATGTATGTGATTTAGCTAATGTAACAACATATTTCTTAATATCAGACAATCATAATTTTCTTTTTTAATATCCGTATTAAAAGGGTGCCAAATTATGCCCGTATACAACAAATACAGCGCATCACTCAAATTATAGTAGACAGCTTGGAATCAGTTGTCTGCCACGTTAGATGTTGCTGTGAGAAATCACAATAGAAAGCATCGAAACACATTTATCTGTAGTCATAATGCCTCATAATGTTTTAAATCAAACGACCGTTGAACAAATGTGTGATTCAATGCATTAATGTATAAAACCAGAAAAACTCCGAGTTGTTTATCATGAAGTTTGTTGAACTCGTATGCTACCAACATTTACATGCGAATGTTTTGATGTTAAGAAAATTAATAGAAACAAAAAAAAGTTTCAATATCTTTTTCTTGAGAAAGAGGACATAAACTGTTTTCTATAAATATTCTAAACTTTAATATTTGAACTACTAAATTTGAAATATTCATGTAGAATCGTCTATATTTTCCGCGAATCGGTTCAACAAATAGAGTCGGTGGAGTTTCGATAACTGTCAGACATCATATGGTCGTACTGTTTTAAATAATCTTAAGGAGACAGACTTGTGCGGATTAGTAAATGCATTTGAATCTTTGAAACTATATGTATCGGAACAATCCTATTAATATGTATCGCTCAATTATATGATCCGCACATACTGATGGTGGGCGCATTTATTTTGTAGTTTGACATTCCAAATTTATATCTCCTGACACAGACGAGGTAAAAACTAAAATAACTCATTTATCGGGATTTGTGCATTAATGTAGTGAGATAAGGAGCATTTTGTGGCAGTATTCAGAAACGTTATACTCCTTATTCGGTCATCAAATTCGAAACATACTGACACATAATTTACGTTGTCTATCTTAATGTACTTATGAACTTTCATACTCTTTTTACAGAAAAATAACTGTCATATAATTATCAAAAAAATGAGTATGATAATGGACCTTTGGAAACGGCCGAGCACGACACATACGAAATATTGCAGTCTCGGTTTGATTGAGACTATTCATGACAGGTTTGTCCATAAAAGTACCTAACGAAAGTGCATGGCGTGGCAATATTCGGAATTAAATATACAGAAAATTGTATACTCTTTATACTATTGTCAAATTCGAAACTCGTTACGTGGTCCGAGTATTAACTTGCATACCCCATCCAGGAACTGGGTTGGCTGGGGTGTGAAATATAACCTTAATTTCGCCTCAAAAAGTTTGCATATTGTAAAATAAAAACATTTAATAGGTAATTTTAAACAGGTTATTGCATTTGTTTCAGTAAAAATGTTTTCAAACGTGATTTATTGTCGAAATATCCTTTTTTAACTCCTGCTAATATAAGCTTTCCCTTCGCTTAATGGAATTAAGGCGGGACCACGTAATGTTACACATAATTAGCATATTTTGTCTCTTAAAAGGCACTTATACGCTTCTTAAAATAGCTCTATGTCGAAACGTTATGTTTGTTTAGTGCTGTGTATCAAGATGTGTCCATACAAGTTGTAACTTTAAGAGAATGTTATAGCAGTATGTAAAAGAGGATTATCATAAAACATTATAATTTGTATATAATCTTTTTAGAGTGCTTCTAATTGTTTAATGCTTTCCGCTAGTAAGATCCATTAGTAAGATCACTAAATATGTAAATATAAATATAACAAGAAATATCACTGTAAGTGATAAATGCCCCCGAAGTGTCTTTTGACCTCTAAGTATGACCTTGACCTTGGAGTAATGGACCTGTATTTGTGCACGACACCTCATTTGGTTGTGGTGAGCACTTGTGCCAAGTCATTTGGAAATCCGTCCAGGCATGCAAAAGTTATTGACCGGACACGATTTGACCTTTGACCTCTAAATATGACCTTGACCTTGGGGCCACAGACCTGGGTTTTGTGCGCGACACATCGTCATGTTGTGGTGAGCACTTGTGCCAAGTCCTTTGAAAAATCCGTCCATGAATGCCAGAGTTATTGACTGGCCACAATTTGACTTTTGACCTCCAAGTGTGACATTGACATTGAAGACCTGGGTTTCGCGCGCGACACATCGTCTTGTTATGGTGATCACTTGTGCCAATTTATTTAAAAATCCCTGCAGGGGTTGTGAAGTTACGGTCCGGACACGAACTTCGAAATGACGGACGGACAGAATCCGGAAGGCCGGACAGACGGACGGACTGACGGTGCGACTACTATATGCCCCCGAAAAAATTTCGGGCCATAAAAAAGCAATGTGCCTTTTTTATATTAATATTTACATACTCATCTTTGTGCAAAACTTGGGAGTTTGCACTTTGCGTTACCTCTCATGAACAGACTTGGTAAAACCGAGTCTGCTACTTTTATCTCTTGACTGTGTTTGTTGTTACCAAGGGATCCACCTTTTCAGTATTTTTCGACATTCACACTAGCGTTTGTTTAGTGCTGTGTGGCGGCCGTAAAAAGTCACCCCGACTACAAATCAGTAGTGTTATTACTTACTGGTCTTTTGGGATCATCGAGCCCGATATTTGTGGCTTTAAAGTAGGATATCACTTACTCCGGTTGTAGGAGGCAGGAGAAGTGTTGCACCTAACATTAACTCACATGCACAGATACAGGATACTATGCCTTAACGCAACATCAGACAGCTCAATATTATTTACCTCATCAGGAAACTTTTGTTTTTTCCGAATTTTGAATGAATGGCCTGATGACACAATAACATGTCAACATAATTCGTATAAACATTCATAGATAGCAATCTAAAATACAATAGTGAAAGTGATCCATATTCCTATATTCCCATAATCCTATATTCTGCAGTTAGATAATCTTAACTTTCTTTAAAAAATAAATAAGTATGAGGTAAACATTTTGGAGATATCTTATTTAAGATCGCTGTTACTTTATACAAGAGGTAAACCGAGAAATTCATCTCCAACGGCAATTTCTTTATTTTGATATGCATGTTGTGGTCTGGTGTTTAACTAACACTTTGGATTTTCTTGTAATTAACTGCATTTGGGATTGCAATTAAACCATTATATAAATATTATAATATTCCAACGTAATACAAACACATACTGATAAGGCAGATCCTTTGAAAGCAACAAACAACCAAGAGAATAAGGCAAATGAAGGCCGATTCATCTTCGGTCTTATCTGTTCAGTGTACATTTAAAGAAGCTATCCCGCCAACAACAGCCAACATTTGCAACATATATACAGTTTTCTTAACCTACTTTAAAGTGCATTACTCTATATCAACACTCTCGTTATAAGTTACCTACTAAAACTCGTGCTTGAGAATCTAAACGGTAAAGAAACACTTTAAACCGCTTTAAACAGCCTAGTCAAACCCCAAAACACGTCAGATGAAATTAATATGAGTATCGGTACATATAATTTTATCCAACTCTATTAATAAATATTAAAAATCTAAAACAATGACAACATTTATTCAGTAATTTAGGCCTCCAGCCCATAATACAAACATTACACATATATTGTAGACAACATTTTAAAGTAACAGTGTGACATAAATACATGACATAGGTACATAACTTATGGTATATTACAGATAGCTTTAAAAAACAAACGTCTTTTATTTAGTATTTCGTACACATATTTGCATAGCAGTGACAGTTTATATGCATCGGTTGTTTTTATTAAATTATAGAACGTATTGGCAAAATTCAATTTCATATTAACATGCAAAACATGATTTCGTAAATCTTCATAATATGAACATTGCATGAGTACATGGTATTCGTCTTCTACTTCTCCTGGCATACACAACATGCATTTTCTCTCATGATATGGGGTATTGGAATTTTTCCTGTTTCAACATATACATTATGTTCAGAACATCTCTACCTAGAAAAAGCAATTTTATGTTTTAGAGGTATACCTAAACTTAGATATCTTTCAACATTCAATAGAGATTTAAAGTGTTGGTAATTGACTGCTTTAGAAGGCTGAGATATTTAGCTCGCCAATTTTGGAGAGCGCAATCAATTAACCGTTAATTAAATATGGCTATAAATAAATACTTCATCCAATATACATTCTACACCGAAAACATATCTAAAAAGTATTGATTTAACATGAGCTGCCCATGTTGTTCTACCGACCTCATCAATATTCCCCGGCATAATATAACATTCGTTTGGGTACCTGGTATTACTCATATATGAAATTCGTATCCAGTATTTAACACATTTACAATAATAATTAATATATAATGGAAACCTGCCACACTCGCCTTTGACGAATGCATGAGATGTATTTTTATATAACTTTAAATATTTACTGCAGAATTGGTTTTGGACATTTTCAATGTGATTACAATATTGATAGCCCCCTATTTGTTAAAATAGTCATAACCATGATATCAAATAATTTAAAGAGTTCATAATAATCAAAATAGCCAACATTACGTTGAAGTTTGATTATTGAAAGTAATGATTTTCTGCTTTGACTTGCTAATGTGTCTTGAACCTTTGTCCATATTAGTTTTGGTGTCATATAAAGACCCATGTATTTATAACATGAAAGAGTTTCAAGTTGATTACCATTGTATGACCATGTTTCGTTACCTCTCAAATATCCACCATTTCTGAAAACTAAGATTTATTGTCATACCTGAGCGATTACAAAAATAGGAAATTACATTTATTTGTGATTGAAGTTGTCTGACAGTATCTGCACAGTTGACCATGTCGTCAGCATAAAAAAGTGCAAAGATATCATCAACTTCATCCGATACATGAATACCATTACCGCAAGAGTGCTTAAGTTCATCTATTAAGTCGTTTATGAAAATGTTAAACAGGGTCGTGCTCAGCTTACAGCCTTGTCTACATCCTATATGGCATTAAAAAAAATATAACAATTTCTATCGGTACGTACGCATGACGCAAGACTGCTCTACAGTACTACCAACAGTTTTTGAATTTTTTTAACTACTCCATATCTTATATCACTATTAAACCGTTCGGTATGATGTATCTTATCAAATACCTTTGAAAAGTCCACAAACTGAAAAGTCCACAAACAAACAATAAAAACGACCACCTTTTTTACTTATATACTTTTGAATAATGGCTTGAAGTGTAAATAAACTATAAATTGTAGAATAGCCTTTCCTGAACCCTGAGTGTGCCTCATCAATTTTATTATAATTTTCTACCCAACATATTAATCTATTGAACATCATTCCAGTTAAAACTTTATTTAAGGTATCGATTAATGAGATTCTACAGTAATTATTAGGATCGCTTTGCGAGCCCGATTTGTGAAATGGACATAAAATGCTCTGTCCCCAAACGGACGGAAAATACCAGTTTCAAGAATTATATTATATAACGGTAAGAGAATCGGTGATATATCAGTAAGAGTATATTTTATCATTTCTGCTAATACACCGCTAGGTCCTGTAGGTGTACCTAATTTTAAATCATCCACACTTTTTTCATTTCTGCTATCGTTAAAAATATCATCTATTATCTCATTTTCTCGTAATAAGTTAGTTACTTGCTGAGCATTTTCGACAGTATTGCAGTATAATAAGTTTTTAAAATGATCGAACCACACATGTTTTGCTATCTATCTGTTGTCGATTGCGTTTGTTTAAATCTGAATTTGTTCACTGTCTTCCAAACTAAATTAGTGTTCCTTCTGGATTCAATGAGCTCTTGTCTGTACTTTGCATGAAGTCCTTTTTTATTTTTGTGTACATGTGTATTTAAATCTGTTTTAACAATTTGCATAAAGATCTAAATTTTCCCGGGTACTATCTTATCTATAAATTCGCAGACTTCTATATGTTTCTTGTTTCAAGTTATCACATGTTGCATCCCATCACGCTGGTTGGGTTAGCATGTTGATTACAGTGCCTGGTTTAATACGCATAAACTCCGCTGTCTTTTGAAACATTTCAGCAATACTCATTACAGCAAGTTCAATATCATTAGGTATACTATTTAAAATATCATCTTTCATATAAATATATAACAATATTTCCAAATGTAATAATAAAATCGTCATTTTTATTATCTTTCCATTTGAATCGTTTGAAGAAAGATGAGGTTTCATTCTCATTGTTGGTGTTATTATTTTCGATAGTTTTGTTTTCAAAGTATAATTTAAACAGCAAAAAAAAATGATCAGATTCACTTCTATCACCAAAGCAACTTGCTACGATTGTTTATCTTTGAAGGTCATGGAAATATTTGTGAACGAATTTTCAGTACTTGAGTTCAAGTCTAACTAAGAATAGTTTGAAGAATGGTTGGTGAATTCCAGGTCTGAGGAATATGGAAATAAATTTGATAATGCATTAACATAATCTACTAGATTGTGACCATCATTGGCAGTGGATGTAAAATTACATTAGGTATCATCTTATAATCGTCCGTTAAGCATATGTATACCAAAAGTTTTACACAACCCAATGAGAGAGTTGCCAAATGCATTATTAATAAGATCTTTTGAGTTCCTATACATCATGAACAAATTGTTTTCATATAACAAGCACGCATGTAGGTTGTAATTCTGGTTTAGGTAGGTTGACCTTCAAAGATAATCGTATCATATATTGTATCGTAAAGTTCAATCATCTATCTCAACACTCTCGTTATAAGTTACCTACAATAACTCCTCAATACTAAAATAGTTGTATTAAAACAACACATTCATCGCCTGTCTACGAAATACCAAGACCTCGATCAAATATAAAAGTCTCATTACTGGCGCAGAGGAGCGTTATGCACATGTTTCGTAAATTAAACCTATACTGACCAAAAAAAGAAACTTCCTATTTTTTTACTGGTATTTCCATAGGCCAGTTTTTGAGGGCGTATAAAAGCTTAAACAGCGTTTTAATAAACAATTTTTGATGTTTGTAAGCACACTTAAGTGAGTACTAAATATCCCATTAAACAGTTTCATATTTGCCAAGCAATTTTCTTTTATGGATGATATGGACATTTTAAAGGGAGGTAATTTGATGATTGTTGATAATCAAAAGCTGCCATCTACACAATCTGTGTTATGTTTTTGTGTGATTTCTTTGGTAAGGAACATATAGAGAATATTGTCTCCGACAAATTTCGGTAATTTTCGTAGATTTAATTTTCTTTTGTGGCCAAAATGCATGTTAACTCCCTTGTGTACTGAACTTTTCAAAAACATATTTGTTTGGACTATTTTTGACGGTCTATCTAATTATTTTTAAAACATCATTAATGTTTTCCTGTTTTGCTGTCTAGACAATCAGCATCAAAATCAACTTTTTTGTTGAGTATATATTTAGCGAAACACTAATAGACCTGTTCAGACTCAAGGGATCTATTAGTGGAGAAAAGTGTTCTCATATAATTGTATCATGAATTGTCTGTAAAAGTAATGGCCAAAATAGCATGGTGTAGCGTGTTTGAAAATAAAACTGGTGTAAACTGGATTTAATATATAGTCCCGCCTTAATTCTATTAAGCGATGGGAAAAGCTTATATTAGCAGGCTTTTATACGGATATGTCGACAATAAAAGATGTTTAAAAACATTTTTACTCAATATACAAAATTGTTAAGCCAAAATTAAGGTTTTTTTTCATACCACAGCCAACTCCATTTTCGCTTCTTAGAGAAGGGGTTGGATGGGGTATGAAAGTTAATACTCGGACCATGTAATGATTTTGGTTCTTCAACTAAGTTGACCACAGTAGTGAAGTAGCATTTGAAGAATTGAATTTAATGTTATTTAACGTGTCATCAACACAATGTTTATGGTAATTATAGCCACCGCAAAGAGATGGGAAGCGGGATATGTAGGAATCCGTGAATTTGCCCTATTATTGCCATGAATAAATTCCTATGGTTATTTTGCGTGCTCGGAGGACAGAATCTGATTTACGGGACCACACGACGGAAGTTGCTAAGGAAAATTGTCTGGCCAAAGAACACACCGACGAAACGCAGTTTCGCCTGTTGGACTTGAACCCGGGTCCAATGGTGTATGTCCACCGCGCTAGGGCCATCAAATGTGTTCAATTTAGATGTCTATCTATGTAATCCCTGTAGACGTATAAGCGTTGTATATTCATCAGTATATTTTATCAACTAGATTCGTGTTGAAGAAAAACAAAGTTTTATTATCTTGATTTTTTTCCAAAAAATACTACAAAATAGCAAGTTTTCAGAAAATAATCTATCTGACTGAAATGTTGATAAACATCGGGACGTTTAAAAAAATTGTATTTAAAGATATCGGAAAATACAACAATTAATGGATTGGAACGAAAGCAAAATGCATATCAATATATTTTTCATGTTCAAGTTTATATTCTACTTAAGCAACCAAACGACGTATAATTTCTATTACGAAATGGCGCGGTGTAAAATGTAAGTTTGCAACGTTTGGCTTTAATAACCTCGATTGATATAAAGATAGGATACTCTATAAAGCGTCATATCCTATCATTAATCCAGCTCCTCAATTAATGTAAATAATACACGGTCACTCATGTAAGAATATCTATATAAACGGAGAATCTGGAATGCCAAACGAGAATGTCTTTCTTAAATCTTGTCCTGTCGTACCCTTAACGGTTTGTTCTCTTGTTACTCTGGCCTTTGCCAGGTTAGTGAGTACTTTCTATGCTTTGGTTTTTTATATCACATATACATGATCATTTATGTGTTATAATTGTATTGCTAGTAATGATGCGTTATTTGTTAGAGAATATAGCCTGACGGGGATATCTTTATTTATATTGTCCCGTTTTATTGGGATGACACCAGGGTAAGAGTGAAGTTTGATGCACCCTAGAACCCAGTTTAAACCCACTGCGGCCTTTTACCACTGACCATTCCAATACGTTAGCCCTATTGTCAATCATTTTATGTTTGTGATGTCATGGCTCCGGCTATATTTATCCCGGATTCAGAAAGCTGCTATGGGGGTTGCACTGTGTATCGGATACACTGTACAAATTGTGATCTGCGCATGCGCGTAGAACTTTTTCTAACTGTTTTTTACGACAAGAATTAGATGTAAAATTCGGGGATACAGTCTATACATCTGTTCTCGGCATGCGAATACAGCTGGTTCTAAATCGGTATGTTCACTGATTATTGATTGTTGTTAAACATTATTAAAGGGACAAACGGCAATCTTGATGTTTTAAAAGCTCCCGGCGCCCCGTTAGTTTTTCTACATAACTTGCATTTGTTCAATAATTAATATTAATTATAAGAATAACGTAAAGGCAATTGTGTTTGAATATTACTAACTGGTTGTATGTACAGCTATATCTCTTTTTTTTGTGCTGTCTGATTTTAAAATAAGCAACACCGGATTCCTATGTATCCTTCCCCTCTCTCTGGGGCGGCTCTAAATAACCTACAATGTGTTGATGAGCCGTTAAACAACATTCAATTGTTTATAACTATGATAATTTACCAGTTCTTTATATTTTAACCATGGTATTTTCCTAATTCCTCAAATCTAATCATGAAACAACATTCTATTTAGTGATCTATTACACATACTATTTCAGATGTCTATCATATTCATATAATAACATTATACAACACAGATGCCAAAATTAAAAACATATTCATTTTGTCTCATGATGACTAGTTTATCTAGTGCACACATCTTTCATGGAAAATGTGTTTTGAAAGTTGACAATAACAAATAAAAATATTCTAACATCTACACACTGTTCGTTTGGTTTTATCATATGCATTATATTTACTGTTTTCTTATGTAACTGTTCTGATGGGCTTGTGATACTTTGTATCATTTCTTTTCTTGTTCATCTTTGTAGTTATTTGTTTCTCTGCGTGTTTGTGGTTGACTGCTACATTTCTTGTTATAACTACTTTCTCTGTACTTTTCTATGCAATAATGTCTTCAACAATGTCGATATCAAGGGTGCATTACCAGTATCCTAAAATAATATAAACTGAAACGTA